>VYYJ01000356.1:0-65912 GCA_021029165.1 Cyphoderus albinus | reverse complement strand
GAGCACGAATAAAAAGAAAAATCGAGGTTCAGAAAAAAGGAAAGTTTGTTTTCCTTCTTCTTCAAAGAGCGCAGCAGTTCGCTTTAACTTTCTTTTCGTTACTACTTTCAGTCAAACAGAGCAAAAAAAGAAGGAAAAACGCCCATTGAATAATAATTAGAAGTGTTCGGAAACAAAGTAGGTAGGATTAATACTTACAAGATTGGAATTAGTAGCAAAACCCAAGGTTTGTATTTCGCAACACAACTTCTCACCGCATATTTGCTCTCTTCCATTGTCTACTTTGGCTTTCCATTACAATTATTTGGAACAAAACTGGGAAGCAATATGCATTTTATACAAACTACCTAATAACTGCTTCGAAATACATTGCATGAATTAGGTGTAGATTAATAAAAAAGCAATTGTTTTAGTTATGTAAATAGGTATTCTGAGTTTTAGGTTTCATTAAATCCTCTAATGGATTGGTTATTTTGGCCATTGTATGGTAATAAAGATTCACTCATAGCTATAAAAAATATCATTTATCAATTTGAATTCTGAACCCTTCCTCGGTTATTACACCATTTAACCAAGATATTTAAAATGAATGAATTTTGGGCTGCAGTTGCCGCAGTACATAAATATCTACTTAAGTTGGTAAAAAGTATGAAAAGTTTCAGTAGTAATTAAACTTTTGTGTTTATAATAAATACCACGTCTCAAGGTTTCAATTCTTAAAGATCGCCAATCATCTTTTTTCTTTTTCTTCTGGATATTCGTCTGGATATTAATCATAATATGCAAAGACGGCCACTTCGTAATTGATTTTCGGTACAATCAAATCATAAAAGCTGGACTTTCACACGTCAAGTTCAAGTTTAAAATTGATTTTCTCGTCCAATAATGCTGTCCGTACGGCGGGCGACGCAAGATATTTTGAGTCTTTAGTTAGATTCTAGATGGTTTCAAAGATTTTATTTAAAACTGCTGGAAGATATCACTAGCTCATTATTCCACAAAAATATTTATTACCTCTACACTCACTGACGAGCGAACATTTCCATCGTCGTTTTATTTCGGTCATGCCTCGCTTTTGTTGATGTTGATAGTCATTAATAACACGGTCGTTTTAATGCAAGAAGCCCCGAAAGGATTCTCGTCAAAAAAAGATCATTTTTCTTTTGTAGTAATAAAACTCAAGGGTTCTTGAGAACGACGGACAGGTGGAATTAACACACACAACACTACGCCATCACCGCCACTAACCACCGTGGGGAAAATGGACAAACCTTCCTGAAGCTGAAAAAATACCAGGTGGGCTTGTCTACTAATTTAAAGATAAAGGTATGCTGAAAATCTTTGATTTTGATGCAGCGTTACCTCCAGGTTGGTTGTTGCGACTGCGACTTTTCAGACGAGGATTAAGCTTTAGCTTGGCTCTGTTGATTCTTTGCATGATATTGTGAATCATGTAACGTCTCTAGCAACTAGCAATAAACATGATTATTGCGTTTCGCTCTCCCTCTCTAATCACGATGATTTTATTTTTCTTGTAGAAATGTGATAAGTAAAATAGAAATAATGGTTCGAAAACGTAAGTTAAAAATCAAACAGATCGGTGCATCAAAGTCTACACGCACTTTTTACAATCACCTCGTATCAATAATTCTCTTTGGGTTTTTGCTCATTATCTCTCCTTCTATCTCTAAGCCACTACTTGATTTTGTTTTCCTAGCTTTTGAACGTATAAAAACATTAACCAAACACTGTGACGGTGATCCTGCTGTAAACCTCTAGTCAAACAAACGGTCGTGGGCAGGTGTTACCGTAGAAAATCGTTTTCATACTTTAGACTATATAACCCTTATTTCAGGTTCGACCCCACTGGAAACAAAAATGAATCCCGCAACTCGTGAGTTCCACGTAGACTATAGCTGATGAAATGGGACAGTGTGAGTTGCCACGCATAGCATAACTTCGAAACAGTATCCTCATTCATCAGAATAAAATAGTTATGATTGTCAAACGAACCGAAACTGGAAAAACCAAATACCATAGTTTGATTTTTATTTCAATATTGTAAATCTCCAGAGGGCCGTAAAAACTGGACAGGCCTGTTTAAATATTCATTGTCATTATTATTGCAAATTACAATGACAATGCATAAATTACGCTCAGGTTAGTAAGTTACAGTTCCACCCGAAAAGAAGGATCAAGTGACTATTTGATTAGATACCTACTTGATAACAAATTAAAAGCCAAGTTCTGAAACTGCATAATAATATCCTATATGTTTGAAACACGTAGGTTTTCTGTTACAGAGTTCCTATAATTAGGGCATGAAAATTTAAAAGCAATCTCCGGACGAATGCGTTGTTATCTGGAAAAGACGATTCCAAAGTTAAAATTCAGTATGACTTGCAAATTTTGAAACTTATAATATGATGGAAACTCTAGTCTATACCTGAGTTTTGTTGAGTAAGTTTTTACTCCAGAAAGTTTAATATCGCGGATTCAAATCTCCTTCAGCGTCAGTCTGTGATTTTTATTACTTAAACAGTCCGCACAGAATAAATTTTAAAAATTGAAATGCTCTCTAGAGAACACACAAGAACTAGAGACACACTTCGGCAGATTATTACTACGTATCTTGTTTTGTAGTTTTCATCAACTCGAAAACGTGGGAGTTAAAACAAAGTTATATAGGTAATATGTGTGAATGAGTGCACACACTAACTCAAAACCACATAAATCCTTTTAGAGACAGTGGTACATGATGGTCGTGATGTGATATACATCAGGAACAGAAATGCGCAGCACCGGCAACTGTATCATGAATAGGAAAACTTTTCATTTCTGAGAGAATGTGTGCAACTCAGTACCAAGTCTCCAAAGTTCCCTTTTCCCTCCACTTGTGAGAACGGAGGAATCTGTGTGTCTATTTTATTTCGTTTATCTCTGTTTCCCTGCTCTCCACATGAATTTTGTACACGCTGCCTTTGTCGTCGCCTTATTAGTCTTCTCATAAAATACCTTCTCTCCTCTGTGTTGTTTATTGTGAAAAGATTTCGTAAATTAGAAGGAATGCGAGTGTGTGAAGTTTATGGAACTTTGCCATATAGATAATTACTACACGACCTAATTTAGCAATTAAGCTCGTATTTAATTATTTAGAGAACCTGAGAATGCTTTTGTGGATTTTTAGTCTGTGGTTGTTCCACATTTTAGGGAAAAATAGAAAGAACGTTGTGCTCAGGACTACTTCTACGAGTGCTAAAACTTCCTCAACTTCAACTCTCTCTCTCTCTCTCTTTCTCTCTTCACAAATTTTTCTTAAGTCCCGTATCTCTCCTCAGTGAGCGTCTGTTTCAACCTTCTGTATTGTATAATATTTAATAACAGTTCATTTGACAAACCCAAAGTAAAGTATCACTTTTGTCGTCGTACTTTATAGCATAAAATACAATAGATGGCAGATTAACCTTGGTTCGTCTCTCCTACCATTTTCCTCTTCCCTAACAATCTCCTGTCCCACAGCCGACTCTTGGCTATGTTCTACTCTGGCCAACGCAGCCTGCTTTGTGTTTCAAAAATAATGGATTGGGTAAAACTGAGAAGCGGATTGAAATTGTACGTGCCTTTGTAAATGTTAAAGGAGACAATTTCGGCATCAAGGCAAATGTAGAAATTCACCAACTCGCCCAACGATGCTGGCATTTTGACTGAACTCCCATTATAATAAATATATTAATTTGCTTCAGATATTCATACCACATCACAAATAGAGTGCATGACTAAACGCTCGTAATTACTCTGCACGTTCATGAGCAAACTCATGTAAAAGTGCTTTCGCTTTCATCTAACTTTTTCATCGTTTTACCTCTTCTAATGATGGGCATAGAGAAATGGAGAAGGGCAGCGGCATGTGATGATAAAAAGCCTTTCGTCGTCTGAAAAGGCACCGAGGGAAGGGATGCAGGAAGAGAGATGAATAGTGGGAGCAATGGCAAAGGAACAACACAACAGCAACATATTTTCATTTTATTTCCCGTTCACCCACTTATTTCCTTCTCTTCTGTCGTGCATCTGTGGGAGGGAGCGCTGCATCATCGTCGTGGTGCGTGAGCTTTCTCTCGGCTCTACTGACAACTTCCCCATTTTAATAGTCCCGACCTCATCTTCTACTTTTCTCTACTTTCTTAATATCAAGAAGAACGAAAGAGTTCACTAAAAACAAGGAAGTGATGAAGAAGCGGAAATAATCCACAACTTTCTTCTTTCTCTGCAACTCAACGTCGACAGCACAACAACCGCAATGAAGCACACACTCAGAATACAACCGAGGGCTACTAATTTGTTAAGACTGTAATAATTGTTCTATTTTGCTTTTTCTGGAAAAGCATTTCTCCAATACAAGTTTATAAAGAAATCTTCCCTTTGTTACGTATGTTATAGTTTGGGGCTACTGAAGAGTCGTTCGTTTCTCGTAATACAAAAAGCCATTTGCATTTCAATCCTGTCATAATAAATTTTAACTTTGCTTGTCGGATGTAGTAGCAGGGAAACTTTCGGAGGCCACAAGGCGAAACCCAAAAGAAGAAACAGAGGAAATAGTGTTGAGTTGAAAGCAAGAATAAGGACGATTTCGTGTTCAAAGGTCTCCTCCGTCTTGAATTAATAACACATAAGTGATGAATGAATATTATTTCGCGAAATGAACAAGCCATGTTCTTTGAAATTTGAAGTATCTTGTCAACAAGGAATGTTACTGCGTTTTGCATTCATACGTTTGCGACACATGGAGAAAAATTCCACTTGTCTAAAATTAAAATCTTCCATTTCGTTTTACGGATATCGAAATGTGTCTACGACTGTGTATAAAGTACTTTGATCAGAACACAACTCATCTGCCAACCTCATTCACGATTTTATTTCAAATTTTAACATTGTACCTAAGGCATATAGGTAAACTATTTTACAATACTATACATGTTTTTATAATCTTTATAGAAAAAAATATCGGCAATCGGCATGCTACTTTAAACAATAATAAAGACATTTCACGTGAGCAGTAAAACTAGAAAAACCTGAAAAAAGTATTCTACATCCAAATAACTGGCCACAAAAATTGTTTAAATTCATGAGCATTTACACTTTAGATGTTTTTTTATTGTACTCTATGTTTAACTGAACTTGCGCCACCCTAAGCCTGAACAATATCATTATCTTTTTATGTGTGAGACTCCGATTGTAAGCATATTATCCAGAGTAGTTAAGTCAAACAAAATATTTTTCGTAATAATACATTTCTTGTTATCATCTTTTACCATGAAGTCACACCTAGATTAATTGGCTTCCCGTCATTAAATTAACAGTTAACTTCAACACTTTAGGAAAGTTGCTCATTTTTATTAACAGTGTACAGTATATTGAATTTTGTAAACTAGCAAACAGAGTTTCGTTTCCCCTCCTTGTTAACCTGAACCAGCCATAAACAATTAAAGATACCAACCCTATGTAGTACTAATATTACCTGACATTTTAGCTTGGCTTGGGAAAACAGACTTTCAACTTATTTACTTTAGCCATGGCCTTTGCCTTTTATATGTCTAGCTAAATCAAACAAAATATTTTTCGTAATAATACATTTCTTGTTATCATCTTTTACCATGAAGTCACACATAGATTAATTGGCTTCCCGTCATTAAATTAACAGTTAACTTCAACACTTTGAAAGTTGCTCATTTTTATAACAGTGTACAGTATATTGAATTTTGTAAACTAGCAGACAGAGTTTCGTTTCTCCTCCTTGTTAACCTGAACCAGCCATAAACAATTAAAGATACCAACCCTAGTACTAATATTACCTGACATTTTAGCTTGGCTTGGGAAAACAGACTTTCAACTTATTTACTTTAGCCATGGCCTTTGCCTTTTATATGTCTAGCTAAATTCTAATCTCTAGGTAAAACTGATTCAAAAATATCAGGTTAGCTCACTACAATTTAAGTAGTTCTATATAGATGTGATATACACAACACGCGAGCTTCGTTGTGCTTGTGCCCTTCATGATCTTGTTAACCTTCTTTTTAAAGTATGGTTTCTTCCAGACAGTTTCAGATTATTCATCTCATTTTGTGTTAACGAAAAAGCAGATCTCTAACAGCCCCAGGTGAAGTAAACAGCGCACAGGTTGTGTAAATGAGATGCTTTCTAAGTCGATGTAATATGCCTTTTTGTGCATTTTTACACATTTTATATAATACTGCAGCAACGACGTTGTAGATATTAAGTACAACAGACCTATTTATAAATCGGGGTCTGCATGGTGAGTAATGTTCACAGCGAGTAAAGAAACCACAAAATTTAGAAATCTTAATTAAGCTGCTCGTGTAGACAATCCTAAACATCAGTGTTTCTCTGTGCCAGTGAATTTACGCTGTGAATTTGTAAGAAAAACTGGAGCAAAAAGCAACTTATATCATAATTGCAATCAAAACTAAGTATGAAAACCACAATATTCATCCGTACCCTGTTTAATGTTTGCGTTTTGTATGCCAAATGAATATGCATAGGGTAAAAAATTAAAGTTTTGAAACAGAATAGTTGAATAACAAACAGTATTCTTCTGTAATCTAGATCTTTATGACTTTAAGTTAGTCAAAACAATCTAGAACCTAGGTTGACAAGAAGAAGGCATACTCTAATTTTGAATTTACATTCTCTCTGTTTTAGGTTATGAGTTATGTACATACATACATACATCATATATCTTCCTAGAAAGTACTGCCAATTTTTGCAATGTCATTTTTATTTGCTAAGCAAATAATATTTATCATTATCAAACATAACACCTGAAGTTATCTTATTCGCAACGGAAGAATTCTTCAACATTAAAATTAAAGAAATAGAACAAAAGGAAAAAGAAGATTCGTTGAAAAATGTGTCGTCGCTTAATGCTAAAAAAATTATTTGTCTACCATCTCAAAATGATAGTAGTACACTCGGTTTAAAATCTTCGGGTCCACTTTAATGTTTTAAATATTATCTAAACCTATAAAGTGTCCCAATACGTCGTCCACTATTTCAATAAGCTATATATCTTTAAAAGTATTACTACGCGATTTATTATTGAAACTTTTTTTGCTTGCGACGATTTTAAGTGTCCGGTTAACGACTGTACAAATATGAGTTAAAACGACGATGTTGAAGAAGATTGTTGCAATTTAGGGCTGCAAGAATGCTGCTTCTCTGTAAAAATGGTCGGTTGCTTCCAATCCCGTTGTATCATGATACATATAACATCCCGCATACCTTAAGTTTCATTCTCAGGTTTGTTTCTTGGCGTTTATTTGAAACTTGAAACAAATGTAAGGGATCGCTTCTGCCATTTGGTTTATAGTTGCACCAGTTTACCTAACCCCGTCTTCTGCCAGAAAAGAAGAGATATTAGGAAAGTTTCATGACTCAGATATAATGTAATATGAAGGAACGTTTATCAGAACTTGATGCTCAAACAAGGACCAAGATTTAAGTTGTCCAAAGTAGACTAATCATTTCAGGTGTTTGTATGCTTGTGTTGTAAGAAGAACCTGTCCAAGCTGGATTTTGACATTGAGCTTAGCTCAATTTTCTCATTGCCAATGCCTCTTGTCCAGTTTACCTCACTTTGCTAGGGTCATAAAATGAGGAGCAATTTAAATGAAAGATTTGTTATTATATGAGACAGCAGCAGCAGGTTCATTGAATGATTACAATTACTCTAGAAGAAGTCGAGTACAATTGAGAGCTTTATCAATATCAAAGATGCCTCTTTGTATGCTGATTTGCGTGTAGTGCCCGCACAGACAAGTGACGAGGAGCTGTAAACTGGAACTGGAGAGGAGCTACCATGATCAAGAACTGGTTTTCACATTAAAGATTAAGGCAGCGGTGGGCAACAAGTTAAGAGGACTGAAGTGATATAATGATGAAACAATGTAAGAGAGGGCAAAGCATGCTGCTGCCCGTGTGAAAAAAGATTCAATGTTTGAAATCAGACTAAGGTTTGAAAAAGAAGCAGCAGTCACTCAACAGCGACCTTATGTAACCTTTTTATTATTTTAAATTTCTCTTTAATTATATTCCGAAGAGTTGTTTATGCTTCCCGTAAATAATTTCAGAAACAAGTCAACTTATTTCAAATATTTGACAGGTGTGTTTTGGTAGAGGTGTAGTGAAAAAACGTTTTACATTTTACATATTTTGCGCACGTTTATATAATCGTGGGATTTAGAGGAAAATATAGTAATTGCTTATTTGTATGGAAAGCTCACTATTCATTTGTTGCATATTCTTGAGAGAATATTTGCCATGCCATGCCACATCCTAAACCAAAGTATGAATTTATTCAATATAAAAATCAGTGTTTTAATGACTTTGCAATTCAAATTTTCTAAAATATACATCTAGGTATCTGCTTAAAATGCTACTTTACAATTTACACAAAGCATAATAAGCTTTTAATTGCATAAACGGAAACTAACAATGACAGCAATCATTACCTCATTTCTTCTGCTATTGTAATCACAGTAATCAGCAATTAGCATTCCTTGTGTGAAAAACATAGCATTCGTGCCAAGAATTATTCAACGTAGCACATGTGTTTATTTTAAAATATTTACACATTCACATAGTTTTTTTACTATCCTCAAATACTCATACAATTCACATTATAACTCGAAAATGTCCGTATTTACAAATAACTATGCACCAGAAAAAATAATTGTTTGTCAGATGTTGCTCCATCAGCTTTTAATGGCTATTTTCTTGTATACTAAAATACCCTTGAAATGTAATCACAGTAATCAGCAATTAGCATTCCTTGTGTGAAAAACATAGCATTCGTGCCAAGAATTATTCAACGTAGCACATGTGTTTATTTTAAAATATTTACACATTCACATAGCTTTTTACTATCCTCAAATACTCATACAATTCACATTAGAACTCGAAAATGTCCGGAAAATGTCCGTATTTACAAATAACTATGCACCAGAAAAAATAATTGTTTGTCAGATGTTGCTCCATCAGCTTTTAATGGCTATTTTCTTGTATACTAAAATACCCTTGAAACCAGGTAATAGGTCAAATAAGAGAAATTCACTCAACACTTTCATAAACATTAATTACGATTATTACATTTACGGTTTTATTGTTAACTTTCATTAACTTACTTTGATAGTTATACATATATATTTTTAGAATTCTATAAGAACATTCTGTGTAAAAGGCAGAAAGCCCTATTGATTTTCATTAAAAAACCGAGTGTGGAGGGGGTTGAGACTAAACATCATTTTAAGGTTGCCTTCAATTTGCCCTGAAGCATCTTGGTAAAGTAAAACAGATGAGTTCATTCTTTTCTGCCGTGCATGAACAAACATAGGAGATTTTTCCGCTCGGTTAGTTTGGAATCATTTCATTTCAAAAGTTGTAAAAACTCTGAAGTATGCGGCAGAAGCGAAGAGGTAGTTGTTAGCTAGCCGCTGGTGTAGTGTTGATGATAGGAGCAAAATGAGCAGGTGTTCTATTGGAAGGAATCTATCAATTTTTTCAAAGCTTATCACAGCTCGAAACGACGTTACTGCACTGTGTACCTTTTCGAGATAATAACCGGGTATTTTTCTTACCAGAAATCTGAAAAGGGGAAACTCATAAATGAGAACCTTCTTCGAGAAATCTATGAGGCACATCGGGCAAACACCATTCAAATTTACAACATACGCTTCTTCGAATACCACAATTATGTACTTCACAAGCACACACACAGCTAAAGGTAATAATATTTCTAGCAAGATGCAGTCCGTCAGAGGAAAAAGGTGAAAAGTAGCAATCGGCACTGTAGGTGTGCTCAAAAACGATAAATTTTTGCCCTCTGCGTTACATATTATCATATAATATTTTGAACTTCGATCAATTCGATATTTTGATCTTCAAACAAAATTTACTTAAAACGAAAAAAAAACGGATAAATAAAATGTTTCTTTTGAACTTTCACAAGTATTATACGTAATATGTTTATGTCGTTGCCTTTGATTGTGAAAAGGATGTGGATGTGGATGTGCTATGCTGATATTCTGAACCAATGTATTATTCATCTGAGTTGGTGCAAGCTGAAGGAGTGTATGCTCTTACGTTGTGCATTACATCAAGAACGAATACAAAAAATGCAGGAGCTTCAGAACTTTTCAATGTTCCATTTTCCCTTGATTCTTCAATTTTCCTTTTAACCTTCCTCCCTTTGAAAGTTGTTCTTTATAGAAATTTTCTAATTTCATAAGCATTCCATTTTCTCACATTTTACAGCAAAGATAAAATTGTCAATAAATGAACATGAAATAAAAGGCATTCACAGGAGCTTTGTGAAGCCTCATTTTTTCTTATATTTTATGTTTTACAGACATGCGGTTTCTTGTAAGTATTTCTGTGCATCTTGTCTTTCTTTTTCAAACAAAGACACACAAACGCTCTCTTTTTTTCCAGACTTTGAGTCTAGAAGATAGAATAAAAATGCGCTGCAGGAGATAATCTCATTCAGTAAAGTTTTCAATAACTTGTCGTAAAGTTGAAAAAGTCGATTTCCTCTACTTCTCCTTTCTGTGCCCATTTTACCGAGAAAAAGAATGGAATTGAAATAAAAATGACTCTGATATGGACCTTAGATTTCTATAGTAGATAGACAAGGCACGTATAGGAGCAACCAGCAGGCATGTCTACATTTCTTACATCTTCACTCGACCTATTAAAATGTTATGAATACTGTAAACCAAAAATTTTATGTCTTGTGGACAGTGGTATAAAGCAGGGTAGGGAAGGTGAGAATTGAAATATCCTATTTGACGGCCGTCCTACTTTTTACATGTTTATCTTTTTCGTTTATTATTGAATTACACTATGTAATAATACATTTTAAGGTATCTCGTTTAAAGCAAATAATGGCATACGAATGTCACGGAAAACAAGAAATGGTCGTGAATGATGATATAGCAGCGTATTATTTCACGTCAGCTACAGCTAATGTCATTGGCGCGTTGTTAAATTGTCTCCAGTAGCACTAATAATAGTGGAGCAGAAGAGAACGCAGAGTAGCAATGATGAAGTGAATGTTGGGCAACATTCAGCTTAATGATAGAAATCTGTTTCACAAAACAACAAACGACACAGAAAGAAAGGCAGAAAAGAAAAGGCTATTAACTCTCTTAATTATCCCATCTTGAGCCTCTGATGAAGACGATTCTTCCACACTGACAGAGACAAACGGTGGAAGGACAACAAAGGACGGTTTTATCGGTTTCATCCATTTGGAACCATTACAGAAAATAAACAATGATTCGAGTACATCTACAAAGAATCAAAAATATACGTAGATTTTTTGATAAACATAAACTAAAAGAAGGTGAAAATGGAACATGTACCTCTACATCTTTTGGAAAGGGCAAAAGATGTGAATAGGTGCTACAGAACGACGTAATTCTATCAGTATCTTCATTTCCGAATGTCGCTTCTGTTTCTTCCCGTCTCATTGCGTCTTAGCTACTCATCATATAAGTTAAATGACGCGTTTCCTACTTTATGGTTTCCAATAGACGAACATTCAATGAAGTCTGTATTTTTTTTCAAATTCCCCTGCTACCTGCTTACTATACTATACACTTTCGGCAGTTTCACGGGTAGGTATTTCAACAAAAAGGTGTGACGTGAACCAAGACAACTGCAGCCGAGCTTTTCCTTTAGTTAGTGGAAAAGCAACAAAGTGCTACTTTTTGTTTAATTATCAAGAAAGCGTAAAAGGGTTTGTTTCGAATTTTCCAACTTTTATATTTATTCGCTCCTCTCAATTGATGAAATGAGTTCAGTGGCACCACTTGCATTGTATCCAGGCATATTCTCCAAATGTTAATATAATATGCTTTAGAAGTTGTGCCCACCAACTAGGATTGTTTTCGTTTCAAGTGAATACTTTGTTGGACTGAAACTAAAGTCCAGGACATTCAGTGTAATGCTTTACGGATACTAATAGTGAACAAAGGTTGTGGTTGTATAGAAAAGTAAAAGCAGCAGCTCACAGTGGAATTGCGTTGGTGGAGCCGAGCGTATTGAAAAGATAAATTGCCAAGTTTGTTTATGTCGTTAATCGTGACAGTACATCTATGTTTATTATTACTAAACTCCTATCTCCGTTTTATTGTAATGGCATAGCACTTGCTTTTTCTGTTTTCGCACGTACGCTCGCTCATTCGTATGTGCTGGTACTTCGTGTACGAAGCCAGTGTTCAAGGACCACTTAAGATCACATCCTTTTGGGATACTCATTTTCTCTAGTATGTACACAGTGCGCGGGGTACAAACACACGTTCTCTCCATCAATAACGAAATGGGTAAGTACGTACAACAATATACGTTTAATGGCATCTCCATGTGCGTACTTATTTAGTATGTTTGTATCCAAAACATGGCAGTAACATAGAAGTAAAATTAAACCTAATGTCAAATATATAAGCCAATTTTTTCTCTTGATTCACACTCCTGTCTCTCTCCTCTTTTCTCTACTTTAGATTTTTGCAGTTCAAAAGTGCCATGCACTGGCACACTGGCAGCGACTGGTGGCGGCGTTGTTAGTGGCAGAATTACAGAAGCAAAGCAACAGCAGCAACCACATTAATTTTATTTTTATTTTTCACAGAAGAGGAAAGTGAACGCAGAACATGGAAGTGCTTCCTTTGGAGACCCACTGCTCCAATTTATTTACATTACAACAATCCTCATAAGGCAAAGAGGAAAACTTTTTGCCATCTCCTTCCCTCTGTAGCCTCAGACCAGTCAAGCCCAGGCCGAACCCCAACTAAAACACCGCAACTCTCCTTAGAATGTGGATACAAAAGCACATTCCTAGCATGTTGTGTGTTTTATATCATATCTTATAGTTCCTTTCCTTACTTTCAACGTGTAGTACCACAGTAGGTGTACTGCCATGTTTGTGTTCGTCTTCGTGTGCAATATTATTGCGGCGAATTAGAATTTCTCTCTGTTGCAAAAAATAATAGACTAAAAGCATTCGTTTCTTCAGCTAGGAGACTGGTTTTGTAGTAAAGTGTGAGGCAGAGAGAAAGGAGAGCAGCCGTGTTCAAGTTGGTCCCTTGGGCTTATAGGTATAGTTTGCCTTTCCTCTCCCACTCTCTTTCTTCAAAGTCCAGTCCAAATAGAAAAACCAAACAACAGGTTTTTATTTTTTCCTTCTTTTATGCCCTCAAAGCTGTATGCTGGTGTTTATTCTGCTGGTGGAATTCGACAGACCGAAGGAACAAAGTTACATGTAAATATTTCTTTAAATGTATGTATTTCGTATGTTTAGATACGTAGTGTACGTTAGCACATGTATGTCAAAAATATCTTGACATAGCTTCGTTTCGCCAAAAATGACTTTCTAAAGTTAATGACTGGTACGCTAGCATACACTTAATACCTCTAGACTTGTCCTGTTGGTACAACAGGAGAAAGCAATGTATTTATTGCATTTGTTATTTGTGTATTTTGTTGTCCAGTTTAATGGAAACTGGAAGTGTGAAAGGGATTTACTAACGTAAGAGTTAAAACCTGGAAGAGAGCTAAACGAGAGTAAACAGACTAAAGTGGCACGAATGAGCGAAGTAGCAATAACATAACATTCACACTTTCGTAATTGTGCCATTTAATTAAACCGTCAAGAATACAATATGTGCTCAAATAAATACTTGTGAAGTGACTACTGCTGGTGGAAACCTTGCTACGTTTATATTTTGAACGGCAAGGAAAGATTTTATAAAGCATTCATTTTTGTTGGGAGCCGTTGTTCATTTCAGTTTCCATTACAATTATAATGGAAGTTTATTCCAATTTTAATGAAACTGTGAAGCACTTACTTGTATGCGGTGTGGTAATCCTTTGTTTTTCTCAAGATTAAATTGCTTGTTTGTAAATCGTAATTTTTATGCTGCTTTTTACCAAATGAAGGTGGAATGAGAAAAGATTGTCCCCAGGAAGTGAAATAAACAAAATCCAGGTGTACTGGAACGGAAAGGCGCATGTACTCATTCACCTCTGCTTTGCCTGAAGGGAAAGTATAGTTAAAGCGCCTAAACGTACAGGCGACAGTCTTGTCTCCTGTGGACTATATAAAATAATGTTGATATGATTTAAGTGGCAACAACACCCACTTAAAAATGATTGTGTGTACGGATTGCGGATTTAATATGCCATTTTTGGAAAGTAAATAATTTTTAAGTTGCAGTTCCTCCAGCTACAACAACAATGAGTCAATGAGATAAAAAGTCACCGGATGCTTTCGTTGGATGGGAAAGAAAAACAGAAAATGAGCGTTTTGACTGTACATAACATGAAAACTATGATTCGTCTTTGTAGCAGTATGACCCACTTCGAGCATCAACCAGCGTGAAGTCACAACCGACACACATTCATTATTTAGTGAATTCCTATTATTCACTCAACTTTGTACGTCCTTCTCGTGATCTCAATAAATATTAATTGTAATAATAATTAACTGTGCTCACTTGAACCACATTATTCTCCTTCGCATCACAACAATTTGATTCCACAGTCAGGTCACAAATAAAGGCAATATTATTACGCAATACAAGTTTTCTTGTCTTGTTTTTCTCCTCGGGCCCATCTTGACTTTCTCTTAAGTGCTCGTCAGGATTTGTCTTTGAATTCATGGAAAGGTATCCGGATATACAGAATACGGCAGTCGTGCATAACTTCGTAACTTCTACCCACAGTTGTGAGTGGGTGTGCTTATATCATCCAAAAGAAACAATTTTACTCCGGATGGGTGGACACCAGAAAATAAGGTAGCCAAATGGAAGAAAAAGTTGAAGAAAGACGATTTAGCCTACAAGGCTTAGATTCAAGCTTGGTTCTAGAATCTTATACTTTTTTTCTTATTTGATGTTTATATTGGTGTAGTGACGCAATCTAAAATAAGGCAAAGAAGTTGTAGGAGAGAAAAATGTTTCAAAAATATCAACCTCCTCTTCTCTCTTTTGATGTTGAAAATTGTAGGAAAACAAAATTCGTTTTAATTTTGACACACATTCTTCGCTAAAATGAGTAGCGAAAATCTTCACGATATAAATATAATTTTGTAAGGATTAAACTTATGCACGAGGTAGAGATATTGTTGTTCGTAATGTCATACCATTTCTTCCTCTTCTTATGTTATCTTGTGTCCATTTTGTCATTTTGCTCTGTATGGCAATAATCCAAGGGATTCCAGTTTGATTAGCTCTTTTATATATTTTATTTTACGTGGAACCATTAGTTTAACCGGTTAACAAGAGTCTGCTGCTGTTGCAATCTATGACTTTCCATTTTGGCAGGGAGGGAAAGCATCTATGCAATAATAATAAAAGGCTTGTCCCTTCCTTTTTATNCATTTTGGCAGGGAGGGAAAGCATCTATGCAATAATAATAAAAGGCTTGTCCCTTCCTTTTTATCTCTTTCTTTGTGTTGCATTATAGCCTGAAAAGAAGCCAGTGACAATAATATAAAAGAAGAGTCTGGATTTAATATGAAACATACGAAATGTGTTAACCATATTGTTTATTATTAGATTGTAGGCATATATAAATGCAGGAGGAGTTTGGAGGTACATATGATCAAAAGACAACTTTTTCCTTGAGAAAAGACTAAGAAACTGCGAGGAAAAACTTCGACAGTGTTAAAGGATTAAATGGGAGCTTGTCTTTTTAGCTGGTACTAGCGCACGGATTCTTTTTGGTCACCTTCGGCTAGCTCGGGAAAGTAGACGAAACACATTCACAGCACATAACACCGTCTTAAGACAAGCCAGGAATACAAGGTCTCCCACGTGGCTTCTTTTTATGAGCAACTCTTTTCAAGCAATAATATGACTTATAAATGACATGGCAGACGCAGCGGTACAACAGCAAAATGTGTAATATCTTTGCGTGTGTGGTGATACAGGAAATGTAGCAAGCAGTTTTATTCCTTTAGAGAACATATTCTATCTATAACATAAGTCTGCAAGTAAACTGGCTGACAGACTACATTGCCTACGCACATCTTACTTTTTTTTATTTTAAACAACAAATACTACATCACTTCTTACGTGCCTGAATCGTGCTTTACATTTCATAATAAAATGGAATTAAATCAAAATTATCTTTTTCAGCGTTACACAATCAATCTTCAGGCTGTAATGTTTGCGTGCATGAAGTTTTTTTGTGTAACTTGCACAAAGCTTTTCTAATCCAACTGTCTGTCACTGCAAAAAAGAATCCACGCAAGCCCGAAAAATTATAAGGGTGAGCCGACACATTTGATTTACCTCATGTTGCTTGCCACTTATTTATTTTTAAACTCATTCATTCGTTTCTTCATTCAAACATTAAATTATCCTTTAATAGCCTATGAAACGCCATTGGAAATTGTCGCCTGAATACATTTGATGATGAGCTGATGACAAAGAATTTATTGCGTCACTTAAACACAATGCAATAAAGTACAATCAACAAACAAAATGGCGAGAAATAAAATGTGCATGGAGGCTAAAGTGACACGACATTACGGAGGAAGTGGAACTCTGTATTAAGCCGGGTGGTACACATTCACTGTTATAAATATTGGCTCAAGTACGGTACACCCAAACAGCACAAACACGCGGTGCACACAAAGGATCGTAAATACTTTAGGAACAGCGGCAAAGGCAGAGACAACAAAAGTGCCGCTCACTTGTAAAATATGTAATGAGTGAGGTGTTTGTTCTGTGTACACAAACCCGAAACCCTCCACGAAAGTAAACTCGTAATAACATACAAGTAATGCGTTACTGCGAATTGGAAATTGAAAGGGAAAAGGACATAGATTATCATTATGATTATTTGATACGATGAAAAACTCGTTTTGCCCGATCAGCTTCTTCTCCCTTTTGTTGCACAACATTATCGTCGAGTCATAGTCATACTTTAGCAAAGATGTAACAAGCACAAAAGCACAAACTCAGCCATTCCTCTGATCGAGATTATTATTACTTTAATGTAATCAGATAATGGATTTATTTATTGTGTCCAATTCTACAAAGGTGCAGGGTGCACACAGTGTAAAAGTGTCGCAGAGTAATATCAGGGAGTTTGCTGCATTCGTAAACTTGCAACGTGCGATGACGATCGTATCGTTTCTATTGATTTGATAAACGAAGCGAAAAGGGAGGGAGCCATGGCTGAAAGACTTTTCACTCGTTTTGCACAGAAAAGACGAGACAACAAAGGACACACGCGGAATAATACATGCCACACACGTGTGTGCAACTAATATTATTAATAATTTTGTTACCGAAACACATCCGCATCGGAACGGGGATTTTAATGAAATCCTCCAATGTGGCATTTTGGAAAACGCTTTCAGAAATCATGAAATGTCAACGTGATTATCATCACCGCTGAGCTCTTTTAGCATTATTAATATTAAAACGAACCCAAGTACTTAATATCGCTTTAGATTGAGAGAGTCGCCGTATGTTTAAATATGTAGAGGAAAACTAGACCTAAACAAGTACTACTGTACTCTCTGGAAGCAGACATAGACCAACAGCCACTCTGAAACATAATTAAATGCACGAATACGATGAAAGTCAGAATAACATTGAGTGGAAGATTTTGGGAAAACAAACTTTTTGGATAATGCAGTCGATGTGCAGTATAAAGTAATACTGAAAGTTTTCTAAAATTGCATACGCAATGATAAATTTTCTAATAATATAAACAAATAGTATTGTTGTGGTTCCTATCTAGTTATTTTGTTTTTCAATGTTTTGTTTCATCTTCAATGTTCCATGAATAAAACCAGGCAAAATATTTCAGTGCTACAGGATGGTATTTTGCATTCAGGAAGACATCCTGCAAGCAAGGAAGACATTGAAGTTGAACGGCAGAATTCAATTGGGCTAATGCCTGTCATAATCTTATTCGGATTCCAAGCGAAGTGCAGCAGAGGAACAGGGAACGCCGGGACGATGTTAAGCATTTTAATGCATTTTCATGGCATGATGCATGGTCCTGGAATTATTAAAGAAAACCGACTACGAACATCAGCCTTTTTTCTTTGCCATTCCCAATGAAATATTGTCATTTTGTTGCATTTACAAAGTGTATTATTATGGAACATTACAGGATATTGGCTCCGATTATAGAATGCCCCCCGCAAGTTGAAGTATTACATTAGTAGCAGCAGCACCCACCGCTTTGTTTTAAAGGTAAACTACGCTTTGACTTGAAAAGTCTGACTTTGAAATAACAAAGGGTCAATTGAACCAGTTCTAAAATTATATGTAATTGTCTGTCCCTTGTATGATTATTTTTAAACCTTTTAATTGGACTGATACACTACACTTGCATGACATTTTTTAATTTGTCTCGCCAAAACACAGTAATTGTTGTTTATTTTAAGAAATGGAAAGTTTTTGTGTTGTCTAAAGTTGTCAACTAGTTCTCTGAAAGTTATGTAAGCAGCTAAAATTAAATGTTACGTCAATGTCAATGTACACAAAATAAACACGGAAAAATTGAGTTGTCTTTTATGGTATTGGCATTAGAACATTTATCAGTACCTAAGTAATTATTTTTCAGATTCATAGGTACATACCACACAAAATTCAACAAATCACCTTCACCAATCAAAACTCACATTTGAAGCCGGTTTACAACTAAATAAATTATCATATTGAAGCACACAGTGGAACAAACCACGATTGGATAGCCCATCTTACGGTTTGCAAATGTTCACTCAGAATTATTCAGAAGCCACTTAAGCTAAGCGTAGACTTAGACTAATGTCAGTTATCTATAAGCGCCTAGAAAATCACAAGGCAGTCAGCGAGTGTCAACACATCTGCTACCCCATCATTATTGTCTGAGAAATTCCATGCCCAATTTTGAACCTCTACTAACGTATAGGCGAGCTAGATAAATGAGCATTTATTTACTTGTAAGCTAATCGAAATGAATAAATTGAAAGCTTCCATCAGTCACGTACATTCGTTCGAGCACACCCTACGACATGAAATGAGCGAGTTGTTCATGTATGGTATGATTACAAGACACAACAATGAGGCTCGCACACAATTCATATGACAGGAAATTTTTCACAGGAGTAAGCACAAGGACTGTGCTGTGGTTCCAGGTTAAAGGGTACGAATTTATTAGTAAAATGCGAAAGCGAGAGCACCAGTGAGGAAATAAATAACTGGTCTGCATTAGACTTAAAACGCTACAACATGAATGATTGATTTTGTTTGTTAACGCTGTGGCTCGTAAGTTTACGGTTGTTTTACCATGTTTGCTTCAGTTGACTTCTTGAGTAAATAAATTCATTTAAAGTATGTTGTGTAATGCACGCTGCTGATTTGAGAATAATGCTAAGGTATACATCATTTCATTACTCAGTGTAGAAAATGCTAATGAATATTTTGGGACCTAAACATGTAAGGTTGTAATTGGAATTGAAAATGTGTTTGTGCAGTTAAACATTTCATAGATGTAGTGTTTGCATTAAATCAAAGAGTAAAAATAGGGTTTCGTGGGTGCAAGTCAATATTTCATGTGCTCATAGTTTCATGAGGCTTCCATACGTAAACAGATAACAACACAATTGCATTGTACCCATTGAATAATCCGAAGCCTTTATACGTAAACGTTCCTTCCACTGTAATATTCATGAAAACCTTGGCACGTCCAGAAAAGTCAATTTTACAATCGTAATTACAATGCTAATGACAACTAATGTCAGTTTATAAACCGTAAATGCATGTTGTGTACTCCAAAAACTGTCCATTAAAGTAAACCTCACTCACTAAAGCACCACCACGCATCGTCGTGGTACTGGTAGGGTTTCTGTGATAAAGTCTTTCTCATTTTTGACGTCACTACAACATTCGAAACAAGGCTCCAGAAGTAGTATAGCTACACAATGTCACGGAAAATAATAGCATTCCTCAGCATAAGATTTTTTAAATTTTGACTTTTCCCTTTGGCTTCCATGATTTGCTTTAGACTATTATTCACAGCAAGCAAACTGAAAATTGCCACCACTGGTCATTACAATTTTACTCTCCAGGAAAGAGTCCTTGTTAAGAAAACGTAATATTTTTCCTGTGTGTGACTTCACAATTTTTATTTTTAGAAGAGAATTTGTTCTATAATCGTTTTATTGCTTCAAGATCATCTCTCTGAAAATCTGGTATTTATTTTGTGGGCTTCTTAAATTCGTCAAGCGCCGCAGTTTCTACAGCCATAGATCACTATCTTTCTTTGGCTCAAAAACTTTTTTCTGAATGGCTGGGAAAATCCAATCCAGTTTCACGTTGGGTTCATCATTGAAAAGCGTAATCGTGAGCGTATGAAATATCTTAACAAGTCCAACATTTTCGTTACTCTGGATCTGGATAATAAAGGCGTAATATCTTTGTATAAACCTACTAGGCCGAAAGGACATCATAATGTTATTACGCACGGTTTTATTCCTAAAACAGTAAACGAATCGTAATCTTATATTGAGCTCAAGCAGTAAAAGGTAATGGAAATTACATATTAGATGTGCACATCACATGGAAGTCCTAAATGGTTCTCTGTTCGACTTATATTATGCAGGTTATTTGACTCGCTCGTGCTTTTGTTCTAGTGGATTTCTTATTCACTTGCGACGGAAAAGTCTCCTAAGAAAACTCGTATTGAACATGCGCCATTATTGCTGCTGATGTTGAATGGTTTATTGTTTTCATTTGGGTAAAGTGGATGGAAAGGAAGGCAAGGCGCTACTTACAGCAAAGAACAAAACGGTCGATGAGCATGGAATGAGATAGCACTACTAAGTATCGCAAGTAAGTGGCATATGAAAAGTTTTCTGACTTTTTCTGTCCCCTTCTAACTGAATGTGTTTTTACGGGAAATGCTCGTTATAAATAGTGCTTTCCTTTTCAACTAATTCATTCAATGTAACTTTAGCTGGGAATAAAAACAGGCATTGGAAAATAAATACGTTCACCATTCACCAACTGTCTATCCGTCATTCTATCACTCAAGATACGTGGCTGCGTTTAGTATTGTGATGTCTAATACAATACTACAGACTTACATTTTAATGTACATTTCACATTTCAGATTTTCTGCCGCACTGCAACAATGTCCGGTATTCAGGGAAAGATTAAATTGAAAGTGAAGGAAAGAATGTGAAGAAGAGATCATTTCACCCTTTTTTACTCACTTCAAGGAATCTTGGACACAGCTTTTCTTTCTTCTTCTGTGTTTACTTGACTTGTTTCGCTTTTTCAAGATACAGCTGAAAATGAACACAAAAGGGCTCACTGAGAAAGCGACGCTAGAAGCAAACGCTGACCGACATTTTCGGCCGAACGGAGAAGGAAAGAAAACAATAGCTCTTCTTCTTTTCAAATTGAATTTGTCGTACAGCAGCCTTCTAGAGTGGAGTTGCTAAAAACGCGAGGAATCAAAAAGACTGTATTGTTTGTCAAAAGTATAAAAGAGATGAAAGCAGTTTGTGCTTTCTTCGTCTTTGTGATTATAGATGTTGCTTCTTTTCCTCCTTTCTCTTAGGCACAATCAATCGGTCGGTCAACTTTTTCTGCTTCTTGAATCCCTGATAAAGCAGCACAACATCGCGATGTGCCCTACCAATTCCACCATGAGCTATTTACGAGAGATGGATAATGACAACGTAGTTTGTTTTTTCGTGCACCCCTTCTCACACTCAGTAGAAAACTGGCACTTTTATGCTTATTTAGAAACATTTTTCTCATTTTGATATGGATCTGGGGTGGGGTACAGAAACCCCCGTAATATAAAAAATTTGATACCGACAGTAACGGTATTATTGTGACTGACAAAGGCCTGCCTCCGGAGTTTAGTTTCACTTCCACTTGAGTACTCCGCTTTCTGTTTTGGGTAGAGAAGTCTTTGAAAGAATGAAGAAAATGTGTCCTGGCTTAAATGATTTCCTCCTTTTCTACTCGTTTTTCTTATCTACCCTTTTCTTGAAGGCTAGTTAGCCATAAAAAGTGAACGGTTATTTTGGTGGAAAATTGATTTCTTCCTTTTTTACAAAACATACAACACAACACTCATTCACTCAATTGATAGAAGTTGACAAAGCTTATCTTCCTCCACTTTTTCTTTAATGCGATCACGTACTAATATACATTTTGAATTTAACGATTTTCGATTACTACAAGGAAAGACGGAAAAAAGTTAAGGGAAAATCCGGAACAAATCTATATGAAATGCATTCTTCAAACGACTTCCACTAAACTGAACCCACCACTCACGCACAGTCACGAAACTATTTATTGAAATGATAAAAGGAAAAAATAAAACATAAATAAATATAGACGCATCGAATTGCGCCCCCCTTGCGCCTTGCCAAATAGGTATTGTGTGGGTGCTCTCTGCTTTTATAATAGATACTACAGGCAACTGCCACTACAGTAACTGTAGAATTTCGTCCTGCCAATTCCACTTGATGACGATGATCTCAAGAAGACTTTCTTTTGAAGCCCAGCTTACTAATGTAAACTTTTTTACTTAAGGAAAAAGTGGAAATGTCATTTCGTGGAAAAAATCTAATTTTAACCGATCTCATATCGAAATGCAATGAATTTATTTTGTACGAATAAGCAGACAGCAGAAAAAAGGAACCATGAGATAAAATAAAATAAGCTACTGAAGCTGGGAGTCACCCTTTTCATCCACTTCCCCTTTTACTTTCTTCCTTCTCACAACTACTGATTTGCTTCTTCCTTCTTCTCCCACTTTTCCTCCACTAATGGCCGAAAGAAGTCAAGGCAAATTATTTGACACTTTGGTTCGAATATCGTCATCATCAGCATCCATCTTTCCTTACTTACACATTCCCCTCTTCAATATTGCATCACGGACAGGCATTACATCAATATCCAAGTAATGTACATACATTTACTTTTCTATGCCTTCCCTTTCACTTCTTCAAGTATTACTTTATAAGTAAATAAGAGACGGGGAAATTCACGTATGCATATTCTATTTTCATCACATGAAATGCACTTAAATAAGTTAGCACAAGAGGACCCGCCGTTCCCCTCTTTCTGTATTTTTACTTGCTCACGGACTCTACGCACCGCACTGATGTCTCAAATTGAAAAAGAAAGAAAATTTTCATGATCTGCTGATCTCATACATTTTTCCTGCTTCTTTCGCTGCCAGCTAAATTACAGTGGCTTGCAAACAGTGAGACAGACAACCATCCAGTACTCCAATCTCCATTTTTGATGTGGCCCCCAACTATATTTTTTGCCTGCATTATTTCTTTCTCATCTCAGTATCATTGAGTCAAATCACCATTTTCCAGAGAAAAGTACAATGTACATTTTGCACTCTGGAGTCTTGAGTTGCATCTGGTAGAATACAAGTTGCACAACTGGGTTTCAGTAATGAAGAATGTAATGCAATGTTAGACTCCACATTCAATTCTATTTAAATTGTGAGTGGGCGAGCGGCCGCTAGAAGTTGCCTTCTTGATTTCATTCTTTCTTATCAGGCTCTTATTTTTTATTTTGGTTCCAAGTTAGATAAAAATAAGGTGGCTAAGATAAACGGACGAGGATAATATCTTGATGAGCAAAACAGAAAATTTTATTTCATACTTTAGTTCCATCTAGCTCGTGCTGCCACTCTAGCGAACTTGGAACTGAGGGGTCGGGAGAAAAATTCAATTATTGCCATACATTTTTAGAAGTGATTACCTAATCTGCAATTTTCATCCACAAAAAAATGGAATGTGAAGTTTCTGAGTTTCTTCAGAGATTATGCCGAGTAATATGTGAAAAACAAGCTTAGAATACTTTTTTTCCATGGAACGCTTTAAAAATATAACTTCTTCACTGGTACTGAAATAGGAAGAGTAAAAATATTGCCACTTTTCGACTACTACACAGGGAAAATATCGAAAGGTCCTTGAATGCTCAAATAACATAGCTACAGTTCATGGAAATACGAGTTTCTTGTTTTCTTTCTCAGCCACAAGCCATGCGCCAGGTTGCTCTCAGCAGCTCTCAACAGTTTTCTTTCATCGGTTCACGGAATACTGTGAATTGAGAGAAAGGAGAAAATAAATATGCAATGCGGCTATGCTAGGATTCACGTTATATTATTCAGTCCTTCCGCTTTTGGGGCTCCCTTATGAACCCATACTTTGTTTTTCTTTATGCAAAGGCTCCGCCTCCGCATTTATTCTCGAGGTATAAAGAGTTCGGTGGACGAGACACCGTATGAGATAATAATAATAGTAGACCTTCTGGTGATTTGAGAAAAGAAAAACATGATTTTGTATGATTGTCCTTGTCATACTATTCACTATGCTGTATTATTATATTACCTCAACTTTCTTCAAAGAGTAGAATAAATAAAATAACAAAAAATTGACTTTATTTTGTCTGAAAGGATATCATCCGAAACATATTAAAGTGATGCAATAACTTCAATGAGATGTACAATATATGAATAGCACTAATATAGCACTATATTAACAATAATTATATTTTATAATTTAAGTTCGACTATCAATGTGCTCTCACTATTTATTAGTAAAAATTATTGAAAATCATATCAAAATTGTCTTACCTAATTACCTTTGCTAGGACAATATCAATTCGATTGAGATGTAAGTTACATCATGTAACATCGCTGAGACGGCAGCTTGCAGCTTTATATAAGAAGTTATGTACAACATCGACAACAACAATTTTACTAAAATTCTCCTAATATCAAAGACACCTTGACTCAAAAATGAACATTTTAACTTATCGAGCTGTTCACCCCCTGTCTTATCATTTCAAAGGCCTAATAATATAAATGTATATAATGTATGTACGTGTACTATCATAATAATGCTTGCAAAAAGCATTAAAATACATGCTCTCTTAGGAGAATCAAATCTGAATAATGTAATATATATAATATGAACACTGTACAACGATGCGATGTCCTTATTTTATTTAGAAATTTCATTCATGTGGTGCTTCCCATTCTCGTGCAGCCGAGGCGTTTTGTTTTGGAATTTTATTTTACGATGGTATTTTAGAAAAAAAGGCACGAAGAAATAAAAAGAAATACAAGTGCGCCGACTTTTTTCGTGTCGTAACAAGAATGAAAAGTTTCTTTTAACAAATGCCTATTTTATGAAAAATGTGCATGTACGTACGTTTTTGGAATGAGCGACAACATATACCAAGCAAATATAATGTTAACGTAATAAGAGCGTACGGAACGAACCAGACAATGCACCATTATTCTTTATTTTCTTCATTTATCCGGTCTGTTTACCATGCCGTTGTACGGAAGTGTTCTTTTTCTTACGATAAAAATGCATTGTAAATACACACATGTTTCATACTTAACGGATTGATATATAACGTATACGTGTGTGGTTGTCTATTTGCAGTTTTTCTTCATGCTTTCCGTTATTTTTCACTCCTTTCCGTGAAGAAGGAAGTTTGCTCTTGCTGGATCACGTGGGAATAAGGTAATGCGATGCAAAAGCAGCCATATTTTGTATTCCATCATATTTTTGAGGAAGAGAGGAAAATTCAATGGTAAAAATAGGAATCTATATGAAACCCTTCCCTCTCCCAGAGGATCCATAACTCAACGTGGTAAGATTTTTTACCAGGGTACTCAAAAATTTAACAAGCACATGAAAGAAACAGTACGTAAAGGAATGCAAACCAAAAACATATTCTGTATTCTAATATTAGGGCAATTTTGTCTGTCTCATATTATTTTCAAAATGTGCATGACACCACTCACAATGAAAGAGAAGAAAAAGTCAGCGCTTAACCATGTTCCGTTTTTTTTGCTGCATTTCTTGACGCCTCATTTTTCCAGCAGAGAAAGTCAACCGGTAAGAGAAAGATGCACCAACGTGCTAAATGTATAACATCGTCGAGTATTGCCAGTTCTCGATTTTGTGTCTTTCTGTACAAAAACTCAATGTCACGAAAAATTAAACATGGAGTAGGAGAAGCAAATGAATAAATAAATGACAGTCCAACTGGATTAGTTTAATTTTTCGCTTGTGTTCAGTGCGACTAGTTTTTGGATTTGCCACGATATTTATTTATACGTGGCCAATACCCGCACTCCACCAACGTTGAACATATATTTGATGAAGTGCCTACTCTGCTTACTGTGTTCACTTCTATTATGATAAATATTTAGATTTTAGATCATGTGAAAACGCATGCTAGCCATATCTGGCACCAGTTATTCGAATAAAAAATAATACACAAGCAACACTGGTGCTTCTATGAAAATTGAGGGCGAAGTTTGTAAGAGAGAAGAATATTATATGCTGGAAAGTACTTTTAAAAGAATTTGTGTGCTATCATTGTGTCAAGTAGACTGCCCGCCAAAACATTCCATTAATAAAATAACTTATTATTCCTTGGGTGGAACAGAAGCATGTGAGCACCCTAAAATGACTTGAAACCAAGTCAAATGCAGTTAAAGAAAGCATTTGCCTCTTTTCAGCAAACTCAATTTAATCGGAGATAAGATTTTTGTTTGTGCTCACAATTTATTTTATACTAGCCGTTAAAATATATAAATAGTTACGCTCTTACCACTCCAGTCACGAATTATTTTCTAGGACATAACTACAAACTTCAGGCCGAATCAATGTTTCGCACAATGGTTCAACTATCCTGACGCATTTTTCTGATACAGAGC
This sequence comes from Cyphoderus albinus, assembly GCA_021029165.1. Classification (NCBI taxonomy): domain Eukaryota; kingdom Metazoa; phylum Arthropoda; class Collembola; order Entomobryomorpha; family Paronellidae; genus Cyphoderus; species Cyphoderus albinus. The sequence goes on along the minus strand of VYYJ01000356.1, from coordinate 39,104 downwards.
CACGTGCCATTACAGAAAGTGAAAGTTGAACAAAATCTAGCCTAAAGTCCGTTGCGTTGCTCATCTCTGGCAACCCACCTTCCTTAACTAAAGAACTAAAATCCATTCTATCGCCACTCTGCGACAATCTGTGCACGTCCAGCATTCTCTCTCGAAAATAACAAACGCCAACATAAATATGTATGGACGAAAACAACTGCAAGAAGAAGTATGTCGTGACACAATTCTACAGAGTTTCTGGGTTAGGAAGTAAATACTGAACGCAGAAACCTGCCGTGTCTGATAGTATTTTTTGGTTTGGCTGAGATAGTCACCCAAACTAAAATCGAACCTCTTCTCTGGTCCAATAAACAAGTTACTCTTCGAGCAAAAGAATTCTCTTACTCCAATAATTCAGCAAAGTCACACTTAATTTTGTTTCTTTCGATGCACATTGAAAATACCTTTGGTGGTTTTAGGCCAAGCAATAGAAGAAAAGTGGCTCACATAGAATGATAAAGAGGTGGGAGCATCTCTCGGATTACTTAGATGTACTTCAGATATCTATTGTAAGAGTAGCAAGAATGACGCAATGAAGTTTGTGCAAACGTAGACTGGAGGCAATAAACATATCGGAGTTTTGTCGGACAACGGGTATTTTGTAATCAACTGACCTACAAGATCTATATTCCAGAGACACAGCAAACTGTTTCAATTGTTTTGTAGCTGTAAGAATGGCGTAAAACAAAAATCCCAGATTTGGGGAAACGGTAAAAACCTATAGGCAAAACACACATCCTTGCATTCTATTTTTATAGAGATATTATGCTATAATTGTTTTGTATGCACTCGTGATTTCAATTCTGGTGCACTGTTTTACCTGTTACCTTGTTAGTGCTGCCGAACAAAGGAAAAGGTAAAGATAAACGGAAAATAAAACTTCTTAGGCGATTCTTATAAATATTTGACTTTCCCATCTTTCTCTCTCTACCTTCAACTTTCATTTTCATCTAAAAAGAATCCTTAGAATGGTTTGATTGTAGTGCACAGTTTGTTTGCACAACCAATTAAAGGAAGCGTTTAATTGCTCACGCAATTCTTCAGGGTATCATTGTTTTATAAAACTGTTAAACAAACAGTAAATCTTGTATGTTTCATAACTATGCTTTTATAGTGTTCTACTTCTACATTTTCTTCCATTTACTCCCTTACGTAAAATTTACTTTACGCTGAATCTTTTGTAATATTGCATTTTACGCTTAAAACTGTTAACCGTATTTTATTTGTTGCGCAAGAGTTGATCCGCGTTGAGATCTCATCTTTCAATATTTAAATAAGTTCAGGTAATCCTGGCCTAGATTAGGTAAAGGCATTCGAATCACAACCAGCGATGAGAGATGTGTAGCGATCACAAATATGTACGTCGAGCAAATATAGCAGTTCAGAATAGAACGCCCAAACCTCTAGGAACATAGAGAATGAAACGGCTGCTCAGAAACGTGCACCTCAATACAACTCCCAATAGTATCGCAACAATCATTGCAAATTTTACAAACGAGAACAGCAACATATTATATAAAAAGGTAGGTACAGAGAAACTTCGACTACTTTCCTAAAACCTACATTCCTTGTGCCAATTTACTCTTTTCAATCTGTATCACTCCCCCTGTGATGGTTATTGGATCTGTTTTTCAAATTTTCAAAGATAATCATCATGATGATACTTCAATCAAGCTTTCATTGACATTCAACCAAAAATAACTTCTTAGAAAACCAATAATACAATGCGATTGAAATGTTTCCCTTCCTCTGATTATTTTACTTCCAAACCGGATAGTTAGGTACATTATATTTGCTCATTAAGTCTTCTGCGATGTTGTATGTAGACAGGAGTATTGATCTTTTGTTCTGCAAACCCATCTTATCTGCTTTCGCAATGATCGCAATCATTGAGTATAGCAATCCCTGTCAGTCCGCTCTTCAATCAATTTCCCTTGCATTAATTGAATATATTTTTCATCATCGTGAGCACGCTGTTATCGCATACAGAACAAAGACCAACATTGATGTTAAAAATTATGAGTTTGCGTTATATAAGAACAACTTTTATGCTACTACTCTGTACTAGACTGTATAGATAAACCTATTATTGCTACTCAATTGAGTATTGTATGTATCCATACCTATTTCTTCTACTCCATTTGCCCGACTTTGTGTTATCTTAATCTTGCATTTCCTTCCGAACAGCGAGGCACTTCATTTAGACGGGGCCCAAGATCGCAAAAGAGATCTTATATTTTGCATCTGATTGCAGAAATAAGAAAACTTTTTCTCGTTTTAGTTTACTCTTCCTTGTAACTACGAAAAGTGTAAGCTGCAGTAATTACAAGTTTGTGAGGGTTTTATAACATAACATAATATCAACTCTGACTCAATATAATAGTAAATGAAGTTTGACTTATCGCTAAGGATCTCTCGGTACGGTGGCAAATTTACCATACTTTTTCTTCGTCTTTATTAAAAACAGTGAAGAACCTTTCATTTTTCTTTTGTATTATACTTTATTGTGAATCTTCCATCTATTATATGCTTTGTAAACATTTGGTATCCATTACAATGTTGATTTCAGCATTCTCAAGACTTATTTTAAGTAATAAATCGAGTAATGTTTAAATCTCAGGCACCCTCATATAAAATATATTCACTGCGTTTAATTTTCGAACTTGTCCCCAAGGATGGAAAAGCAAACCAAAGTTAAAGAAATTGTATCATGTTTTTTGGTAGAAGTCATGGTTAACCGTTCATACGAAATCAGTACACTACTTAAAAATCATGTCATATCCATAATTTCTTTACAAGATAGTTTCGAAGAATAGCGAGAGAATCTTTCACATTCATCAAATTCAGTCTTCTCCCGAAAACTCACATATATTTCTTCTAAATGCACATGGAAAACTGTATCTAAGTTCTAAAGAAACCATTGTAAACTATCTAAGGAAGAATTTTCCAAATTGATTGTGTAAAAATAGAAAGAAAAAAACGACAGAATACTTTTAAGAAGAGAGCATTGGAAAATTGAAAAAAGAAAGAAAGAAAGGATAGTGAGAAAGGAAATAGAAGAAAGAGAAAAAAGAGATAAAAACACTAAAGCCATATTTCCTCCTTCGGATTTTCTACAATATAGAGTTTATACTATTCGTCCACATTCACGTCCAAAAAGTAGCCTAGCTGGAGCAGAAACATACAAAGAGAAAAGAAGGAATGATGCGATCGAAAAACTTGCCAATGATATATGGATCTCGGGTAAATGTAACATTTGTTCTTGAATGTCAGCAATCCACAATGGAAGTGGGTCGGTTGGCTTGGGTTCCTCTCGCCTACTGTGTGCACACAACGCCTTCGTATATACACAAACACAGGTTATTCCTCTGTGTAAGGACCAGACCAAGACCAATAAAGACCACCAGAACCATAATCATCATCATATCATTACGATCGTTACAAAGCTGGAGCAAGAGTAGCGGTAAGACGACAACAAACCAACCCTGTGCGCTCTCTGCTCACAGCTTTTATGATATTACGATTATTATTATTCTTTTCTTTTCTCTCTTTTTGCTCACGTTTTGCGAAAAGGCCCGTTTCACATAAAGATAATAAGGAATTTTAGGGCCATGCATTTGGCTACTTGTGTAGCCAATCTATACGAATCGGCGATGAAAAGATGTGACGATTTCCTTTTGTGTTGCCACTCGCTGTATTGCGATTGTGTAGTAAGCGTCTTGTTCCTAATATCGGAATTTGGAAAGGTACGCGTGGACAGCTTTTTAATGTGTTACACATATTATTATTCCTGCAATAATAATAATCGTAGTAAGAGTAATAGTGACTGCTGACTTTAATAAAATGAGTGCGTACCAGAAGAGAGAGAAATAAACCCATCTTGACTTTTTACCAGCGGTACCGGTAGCAATTTCAGATTTCCATTTTATTTCTTTTGCCTTGACGGTCCGGTAGGAGAAAAATATGGTTTACGAATTCGTGCCCCACTAACGCAGAAAATAAATGGTTAGTTATCGGTCACATGGTGGTACAGACCCAGTATTTCAATTGTAATTGTGTGAATACATTACCTTTTTTGCATTCTATTAGCAAAGAATTCGCATTACAATTCATGTTTAGAAAGCATTCTTACATTTGTTTGTCTCATAATTTGTGTAGGAGTCACAAATATTTTAAAGATTACTACAAAGGTCTATGATCCCTTACGACAACGTTTGTGTTTAGCAATTCCAGAATTTAGAAAATTGATAATTCACCATGCTGTAAACGTTTATCCTAACGAACGATTCCCGGGTCGCCAACAATACTCGAACTATTGCCCTTATTTTACAATAAGAAATGAATAGAGGCGAGAAAAAATGTTCAGATCAATGACATTTCATAAATAATGTTATTTTGTAATCACTAAATTCAGTAACGCTTTAGTTTATTTCAAAATAAAAAATGACAAAGCGCGTTAGTAAATGGGAAGGCAGAGTGGAACGAATGACATAACATTAGCCTACATGAAATTTATATTTTGTGTTTCCATCCTTTTCCACATTAATCCTTACATAAGAATACAATCTTTATGTTGACTGACGTCAGATATTTGGACAAAGATAAATTCCATTATTATTGTTAATGTTTGTCTAACATAGATTCACTCATTTTATTGAAAGCATGAATAGCACATGAGCATTTTACTAAAAAAATGCTCTGTAATAAATACCAGAATCAGTATCGCTTAACTAATTTAAGCCTACCAAATAGTGCACACTTTTGTTGCAAAAGTTCTTTTCTATAAATATGCTGTACAGCTCTGCATCACATGATCATGAGAGTAGAATTCTGTTTTGCACATACACAATTTTTACAAAAGACTTTTTTATGAAACTTGTAAAAAGTGCTAACAAAGACTTTCGTAACCTTTCGAACTTTGCTTTGCTCTTCCTGTGTCTGTGAGTGTCCGTGACGTGACATGATAAACTGGCAAAGAAAAGAATAAAGGCAAAGAATTCAGCGGGGAATATTTTGCTTAATACACCAATTTTAGACTTTGTGCTATATACTGTATGGTGATTTCGCAATATGGAGAAATATGTTTGCTATCTTCTACCTGCCTACATAAAATTCTGATTTCCACCTACTCTATTTTCGTCTTTTTCATATTTCCTTTCCTTAAAATAAATCAACGCACACAATATTTTCTCGTACCATTCCATCTTTTTCCCGTTCAGCAGCAGCTGTATTAATGTACATGTATCTCATGTTTTGTAAAAGGTCTCAGAAAATGACGCAATTGAAGAGAAACGGAAAACTGTCTGCTCATCATCGTTTTGACTTTGATCGGAATCGAATGATGATGGTGCGATGCGGTAGTGATGGTTGTTGGGGTAATTGCTTACAAACACAACGTGACATGATGTAATGATCGATAGAAAATCGGGAAAAATGATGAATTCCCTTTTTGGAATGACTGTTTGGGGAAAACTAACTGGCTCTGCTGTTTTCATAAAAGCTCACCACAGCAGACGCGTCTGGCTAGGTTGGTACCTTTGTACACAAACATCCGGATTTCTTAACTGGAGCATTTCTGTATAAGCAGACTTCACAACCATCATTCATTACATTCTTCCATGATGAAGCACGTTACAACCATATATCAATTTGATATCCAAAACATTCATCCAATTCATTGCAGCACAGATGTGAGGAAGCGGAGTGCTGCTTACTTTTTGTCGCGCTGTGAAAGGATAATAATATATTATTTATATTCGCTTCCTCTCAAAATTAGTCCGTCTATGAATGAATGATATTAGTAGTATTATGCTCATGTTCAGACACGTTTTGTTGACTTTTTCCACTTCAAATAACCGAGTTGTCGTCGTAGGACGCACATGTGTGCGCTTTTCTGATGTTTCGTACGCGATGGCACAGAGAGACCACAGAAAATCAAAACAAATCTACGTTTTAACTTTACTACTTAAGCTAAATACGTACATGAGAAGATATCTTGTTTGTGTGCATCTGTTATTCATGTGGTGGTGACAGTGGTAGCACATAGCGTGAGCGTGGGACACTACTGTGTGAATCAGTCAGATTGCCTTTGCTCTTAGCCATCACCAAACTACACACGCCACTTTCTTTTTTTCTATTCATTCTTTTTAAGCATTTCTGCATGTAAAAATGTACGCAAAGCAAAGGTTCAGTATTCTCTTGGAACACTCCTTTTCTTTCAACTGAACGCAGAAACAAGTAAATATGTGCATTTACATACAACTTCTGCAGTGTTGTTTGTTAGTGGTGTTATTGGTGTGGTTTGGTTTTACTATTGGCAAGGTTTCTCCACGCTCTCTCACTCTTCTCTTCAGCTTTCTCTTCCTTTTCCCGTCTTCCTTCATCCTTGTCTTCAGTTACGTGAGTGTCTGGTACAAGTTTGGGTCTCCGCCTTTATTACTGCTTATTTTGAACCACCTATATTCACTCCACTTTTACTTTCCCTTTCTCATCTCTTACTCCGAGTTTCCTTTTCATTTTCAATTCAGCAGCTTCCAACAAAAAAAACTTCAAAGGAGACGTAAGAGAAGCGCGAATACAGTGAACAACATGAAAGGTTTTGTGTCTGGTAACGTCACGCCACGCCATGTCAGTCAATAAAGTTTTCTCTCTTCCTCTCCACTTCACTTTGCTTACAATTGTATGAAGGCTGAATAAGGTCTTGCGTGTTGTGGACCAGTAGTATAGTTAAATCAAAATCAAAGCGATCTTGTATTTAAGTAAATGCTCATGTTATTACCTATAATATTTTTGGCTACATGCACACGGTGTAGTCATAAATACTTGATCTCAAAGACACTACTGGGACTGAGACCACCTCGTTTAAAAGTTGCTTAGGGAAGGGAATCATGAAATAGTAAAAAGTAAAATGTGAAAAATCTCCAGCAGTTGTCTTGTTCTGGCTGAGACATCAACATTTCTAATGATAAGGTAGGCCTTACTTGGTGGAAATTTTTCTTGTTTGTATTTTGTCTTATTACGATGTTAGATTGCATTATGCACTTGTAACTTGTTTGTCGGTAGACTATGTGAAAGCATGGATGTTTGTTGGGAATATTCGCAAACATTGTAAAGTTTATAGAAGGATCACTGTCTGGCTAAACTGTGTTGACATTGGAGAGCGGGGTTGGATGAGAAGTTGACAGATGAAATATAGATTAAGACATGAAAAAGTAAATATGAGAATGGCGTCGAAACATAATTTTATTCCGTCTTTTCCTAATAAAAAACTTTGTTTGGTCAGGGGACCAATAAAAGGGGACCATAATCATTGGACATAAATGGTTCTCTCTATAATTTTACGCAAATATCGGAACTTCGTTTCAATAATTTTATTGGGTACTCACTTGTAATGTTTAGTATTGGTAGATATCAGACAATCCTGGTGAAATGTTTGACGCTATACTAAACTGTAAAGGCTTTACTTGCGAAGATTTTATCGATTTTCTTTGCAATGATAATGCATTGTGTATGCTACGCTTCTTTTACAAATCAGATATTTTTCTATAAATACGTACATGTGTACTGCTTGTTTCGGCTTGGCCTATATAATTCGACTCATTGGGGAAATACGAGTTCACATGATCAATTCCTTCGATGTAAGTTCCTTTTGAAGGCGGTATTGATGGAGCTGCACCAGCGGAAAGATAAATTGGATTAAATTAAGCTTCCATTTTTGGTCATAAATAGATGGAAGCGTCGATAAATCACTTTGTCAAACAAGGAAGTTTGACTGAAAATAATTCTCGTGTTGTGAGAATGCGTCTCGAATTGTGCAGTTCTCTGCTTCCGTAAGATGCAAAGACAGATTCATTTTCAGTTCTCCAGAATTCTCCAGCGGTTTAAAGGAGTGGTTCACTTTAGTTTAGACTTTCGTCATTGTGTTTTAAAAAACGTGCTCTGTTTTGATATTCAAATACTCCGTAGTACATACACTCACTGCTCTTATTTTCGATTACACCTTGCGCATTTGCATACAAAAGGTACATGTCTGACTAAAGTGAACGGATCCGTTCCGTATCATTGTTCAGCGTGTATTCAAACCTGTTATTTTTCAGTTTTTCTCACATTGAAGGTATTCCATTGAGTTATGGACCTTTGCAAATTATACTATATGGGTATATTCTCGTTTGAAGGAACGCTATATTTTCAGCCAACTATAAATTCGGGATTTTCAGCTTACAGCTTTTAGGCTGGATTCATGTACAAAAAATACTTTTACTTTAAGTAGTTCTACTTTCCCTTTTATGTGGATTTGCACGCCTTTTCTTCATGCGTAATACATATATGCCGAAAAGACCGTCACTTTTTACCAAGTCTTCGCTCGCTTTCACTTCACATAAACGGATAATATCACATGCTTGTCCATTAGCTTTATGAGTTTGCCAGAGGAGTCAAGAGTCTGTCAGTTCACGCTGTCGGCTTACTCAACTCAGTCACTATCTTTATGCAAGCCTTTTCTCTTTGAAAGAGACCATACTCCAGCAGAAGGCAAGTATGCAATCGGAAGTTTATGTCTGATATATTAAGTATGTTAAGTATGTAGCACCATGTTTGGCACCCATGAAGTAAAAAGTCAAGAAGTTTCTCAATTTTACGTTTGGTGATAGTGATAAATGGTTGTTAGATGGAAAATGAGTTGGACTTCGCTCCACTTTGAGTGTAGGATGCGCTGTGACAGGATTCTAACTTTACCTTCCCTGAGTGGAAAAATAAACACTTTATTATTTTTATTACTGGTATACACTCGTCTGACAAGATTTTCAAAGTATTTGTGTATGTATTTTGAACAAGCTATTGACCAAATTTCTAAACTTCCTGCCTGATTCAAAATACATTTTCGACGGTTCTAGCTCTAGTTATACGTATTTATATCTTATCAATACAACACTCCTTAGGTAATCTACATCCAGTTATTCCACAACCATCACCGTCAAGAACAAATGAAACTGAAAGATCCTTGTTGTATTTTGTTTTATGTGAATGACAGGAATCAGAGAAATGCTGATGGCTTTAAATAAAAGTTTTTTAAAGGATACATCGTACACACATTATATGCATATACCTAAGTACACGTGCCATCGACAGAAAATATATTTTGAATTGAGTTGTTACTTGTTACCAATCATACTGCTCGTTAATATATTCAACTGTGACCAATGTACCTTTAAAAATGTAATATTTTTTACTTTCACCTCAACAACCTCCAAACTTGATAGTGTTAACTTAGGGGCAAATCGAACATAGCTGAGAACGCTGGTATAATGCGTATAAACGAAAAAAGTAAAGGTCAACATAATTATACAAGCATGGAGCCATCCAATTTGTCTTCTATTGACCCATTTTAAAAGTCGCATAATAATTTAGTTATTATAACGAAGGACATGTCTCAACTTATTTGAAAAAGATAAACTTCTACTGAATATGACATTTTATCACACAACATAACAGGACGTATTTAATTTGATCGTTCCTGTAATTTGTGTACAACTTCATTCGTAAATACGTAATACTGCAAATGCATATATACAAATACTTTCATGTCAATCTCCGGTTTTTTTGGAGTTTGTGAATGATTGAGAGAAATGCGAGAGAGCTTTATTTCTGGAACTGAAAAACAAAGCTGCTTACTATCCAATTAGTAATTTCATTCTCTCATTTACAATTCCACATTTTCCTTCTCAACTCGTCGTCAGTTTTGAGTTACATAACCTAATACATTGATCTATGTAGCTACAATTTGTGGCACAATTCTAATTAGAAATTATTATTATTAAAGTATTACTAACTTTCTATCTCATTTCATTCACGTTTTGAGCACTAAGCATTGATCGAAATGAACTTCAAAGGGAAAACAACGTGGTTTTCCTGTGGTAAAACTTTTACATGCTTTTTGCTACAATTATAATTACTCTCATGTCCCCTCTCAATCTACTTACACTTAGGTTCTACGAGGGCACGCGAGAAATGTTGCTTTTAGGTTTTCGTTTGTTTTGATGCAATGGTAATGAAATGAAGACGTAAGGCACACCCCTTCTCTTTTGAAATACCATTGGGTTTAAATTGCCCATTTCCCATTTATTCCGCTATTGAACGCAAGAACATAACACAAAACAAAGGCAAAGAAGAAATGCCAACTTTGAGGTTATCGTTTATCTCAAATCCAAAGTGAATCGTTGGGAGTTTTCCTGAATGGATAAATGAATGAGCATCGGTGGCTTTTTAAAACACCGTTTTTAAAAAGGAATGTGCGTAATGGGATGCCATCACCACCGTAATCATTAAAGGAACGACTAGCAGAAACTTGGTGTGAATTTTGAATAGTTATTTATCAGAAGCGTTTATTGCACTTGTACTTCACCACCGATCGCCTGACGAACTCAACGCAATTTGTAAAAACCAAAACAACAATACAAAGCTCAAAATCTCAAGCCGCTGCTGCCGTTCTGTCTTTTCCATTCTGCTCAATGAAAATTTTAAGCCGGCTTTGTCGGATGAGAACTGTAGCCACACTCGTTATAATTTGTAATGCGCCTTGCATAAAAGATATATACACTTGAAATGAGCTTTTGAGTTGTTCCTTTGCATGGCAATGTAATGTGCGTGGCCAATTTGCATAACAATGGCTTTTACTGGGTATATTGTAGTATTATTGTCGTGCCCAATGTTTCGCTTATTCACACCCAGAAAAAATTTTCTAACTGCTTTGCTCCAAGCCCACCAGCAGCTTGCCTAATCGTCATAGACATCAAGAGAGAAATCGAATCATCAGTCAAAGTTTCCTCCTGTAGGCAAATAATTATCCATAATTTTCTCTTGTTAAGGTCGCTCGTTGAATGAAAACTGGAAATGTTTCGTTTCTCATCCAAGGAGCAAGGAGAGAGATAAAAACGAATTTAAGATGCAAAAACACGGATCGTTAATACAATAAGTTGAGTTGCAACTGCAGAAGTTGTTTTCAAGACATCCATGAATCATGCATCTTCTGGTTTGATGAAATCCAGGTAGCATAAAGGAGGAAAATTAGGATGAATTGACTTGACCACTTGACAGTTGACGACCTTGAAATTAAAAAGTCAATAGTTGCTTGCTTTTCTCCGCTTTGACTTAAGGAAAGCGGCTTCGTTGAATTCAAATGATCCAGCTAATCACATGCGTAATATTATGTCTTTTACATAAATACCCTGTAAAAGAATTTGTAAGAATAGAAAAAATTGTTTGTGAATTGTTTGTTTGCCACAGGAGTTTCTCTTCTTCCATTTACTGATCAGCTTGTTATTACAAGCCTTTCAGAATAAATTGTGCACCTTCCTAGTGCAATTAGAAACATGCTACTCAACAACATAACAGCCACTCAGAAATGATTCAGTTTTGACTATAAATCAAAATGAATAAAGCAAAAGTGCAACCCTAGTGCATTTCGGGTAAATTGAAAGTGGTTCAACTTGAACGGTCAAGTAGTAGTTGCATTTATAATCAATCACTATAAAAGTATGGGATACAAAGTACATAATTTTCTATTGGAAGACAGATGTGACGATGACAAATTTTATTTATGCAGACATATCGGATCTAAAGGACTTATAACTGAAATAGGCAAAAGTTCAATCATTTAATGTGGCGTGGTTGGTTAATGGGTTTAAATTGATTTAGTTGTATCTAAAAAAGATACTTTAGCAAAAATGTAGGCCAAAGAAATGAAATTCGATCAAGATTGTAAGTTGAAAGATTGGAAGATTCAAGATTGAAAGAAAATGTAAAAGGTTGGATTTAATTTATTGACTGATACATTTCCAATCTTTACCATTCCTCCTTTTTTGGGTGCAGTGAATATTGTAAAAAGTTTTGTTGAACGGATCTCTTTGAGGTGAATTTTACACAGCAGCGGTGAAAGATATTGGCGTTCAAAAACTTTACCATGCATCAAATACATATGTGGTTATATGATTGATTGACACACATAAGAGTACTACTGTGTTTGACATTATTAACTGTAAGAATTATACCAGGAAGCACTTATTATTAGAAATTGAAATAGCATATAACTTTAACAATTATTGACAAAGTACAGTTTTTCATATATTATGCTTATAAAATTGGTAGAACTTAAATGCTCTCTTGTGGGTGGCAAATTGAAACCAGATAAAGTCTTGATTAATTTTTCCTGTGCCCTGCGACCTGCGTCCTTACCCTAGACGATAGAGCAGCTTTATTTTCGTAATATTATTATTAAGAAAATAAAAATTAATTTGAAAGGAAGACGTTATGGATCCAGGGGATTAAACATTTGGTAGTAAAAGATTTCGTCTAACAATAATTATTATAATAATTACAAGAAGTTTGAATTTTCAAAGCAAATCTCCTTACAACTTTATTCCCTTCTTAGAGGCATTATTAATTTTGTATCCAAAAATAAATCTAGGTCGACAAAACACCAGAAGGTTTTCGTTTTTATTTAATGCTACGATGGGTGGCATTTATAAAATACTTTAAGGGTCTGTCTATTCACCGGCTATGTAAATCTTAAAACCTACAATGCTTGCTCTCCGTCTTGCTGTTGGGACTGCTTCCGTGTTTGGTAACATAAATTCATGTCATATATGCCATATTTATTCGAGCTCTTCTTTACATTTTTCGACAAGGTTAGTCAAATGGATAATGCTACAAAACACGACTCAAGACATGATTGAGCGACAAGTTGTGCTTGTGTGCATATTGTGGTAAAAGTGAAACCCTAGAAAGGGCTAAGAAAATAAGGTGCAATCCGACAGACATCGTAATCATTTGTTTGTAAAGTTATGATCTCTACTTTGCTGCCAACATTTTTCGGCCTCGTCTTAACCGAACAGGGTTCTGCAATCCTGCACCGTGTCATGCTTACACAGTAAATAGTAATATGTCTATAAATATTCTTTTATTATAACCGTTTCCATTTCGCTTCCAGTATATACATATATTAAAATGATGGAGGGTTACCGCCTCTAGTGGTGCAGTGGAGCAAAAAGATGAAATTTGAAGGAACATCGTTGTTATTTTATTGTTATTATTATTATTTCATCTAGATGCAAAGTTACATTGCACCCAAATGCAGCAAAAGAATGAAATAGGAGCGACTGCCGCACGAAGGGTAAAAGTAGCGTCGTTTAAATTCTGGTGTTGTGTTTTCTTGACTCGTTTCTCAAAGAGAGTGTGGGGAAAGACAGGACCAGTTTTTTATCCAGTGTACCGTAATATATCTTGATTGTAGTAGGGTTTTGTCTGTTTTAGTAAAATTCAAACTAACTCGTTGCTGTTATAATTCTCTTCGAAGCCTGCTTTACATATTCACGACAACACTGTCTATCAGCTTAAGCGGGTCATTTTATGAACTACAACGCTAAATGTCTTTTAATGAGGAATGTTATTTCAATGAGCACACAAGCCTCTGATCTTTCGATAGGTTAGATAAAAGCCAAATAATGAAATTAAACAAAATATTCTATCTCAAATCGACCCTGTCTTGTACGCCGTTAGTAATGCGCGCTCGATGTTATGGCATACTGCGTATTTTCCTTAAAATTCATTCAACTGCATTCTACTTTACGTAATCAAAAACTTCACAGGGGATACATTAACTGCTGGGAACTTTGACAGATGTCTAGTATCGTCTTTTAACAAGCTTCATTTCTTCTATTCTGAAAAGCGGGCTTACGGTTAGGCAGGCCTTTGGTTATACAGTAGTGTGACAGACACTTTGCATACCTTTTCTGAAGTAACCATCCCACTCCCAATGCATTAGTCACATAACGATGCGAGAACCTTGTGTATTTTTAGACAAAATACAGAAATATCTAATTCCTCTTTCATCAGTAAATACATTAAAGTGAAAGGTGTAGTGCGTCAAGATGTCCATAAACGTCGTTGCTTATATATTAAGTAGCAACAAAATATACAAACCGTTTTTTTGCAGACGCTATAATCAATATTTGTTAATTGGTTTCGAATGTTGATGATCTGTTTGATTATCATTTGTTTATTATTCATTATGACTTATGACATAAGGCAGTATTTCAGAGCATTTAAGCAATAGCAATAGTAATTAAACAAAGAAATTTATAAGCACAGTTTGAAATCATACACTAAACGAAAACTATTTTTGATACTTTGATGTAAAGTTATATTAGGGTGAAAAGGAAGTCAACTAAAGAGAACAGCACTCCATGTATTAATAATCACCAGGCTCAAAATGACACATTTCTGACGTTTTCTTTTATTTCAGCGAAATACTGCAAATTCTGTGTTACTTCCCGTGCCGTTTGTCTTTTTTCAATTCCCTACTAAATATCCATTATGCATCTCAAAATGAAGCCAAAAATAGATGGTCGTAGGCTTTAAGACTAATGGGAAAATGCAGAATATATGACCCCTTTTATCAATAAATTTATACCAACCACTCCGCTCTGAAGTAAGTTGGCATCCGCTCTGGCTTTTTCCAAATGCTGCCTTGTGAATTGTGAATGAAAATGAATCAGTATTGGGAAACATTCTGTACGGAAAAAAGTAAATAGCGTACAGCAGCGTATATTAGGCACGGAAAGGAAGTAAAAAGCAAAGGAGTCTCTTACGTATCCTTTCATTGGAAAAGGAAAAGAAATCTACTGAGAATCACTGAAAGAAAATATCAAATGTATTTCATTCAACCGAATGATCCGACGAGAGGCTGAGGACACTCGGAACATTCCAGTTAAGGCATACTGATGGCGCCAAAACGTACTTAAATATGGAGCAACTGCACTACATACGGTCGGTCCTGTTTTTTCTCTGATGAAATTCCTTCTTCTTGTGGAAAGATAATCTCAATGAAAAGCATCGCTTTTTATCGGGAGCGACGGCTGAGTAGAATATTGAAATGCAATTTATCACAGTCAAAACACAACTTGTGTGTTCTTCTGTTTAGTTGAGGGTATACCGCAGTTAATACATTTTATAATTCCCTGGTTCTATACCGGAAGAAGGATTTGTGATTTTGTTTTTAGAAATTGAGAATTTACGACGGGGATTTAGTTTCCAGTAGGTTTCCCCGGCTGTAGCCACTGATTATTAGTAGAAGTAAATAATGTCTTCTATGAAAAAAAAAACGTTTGAGTTTATCCATTTGGTGTTGGCTAGAAAAATGGAATAAGCTGAAAATCAATCAGCAATAAAGCTGGACCCGACCTATTGGATTGTGTCATTATAAATGTGTCTGCGTCCTTTAAAACCTACGCACTCTACCCACACCTTTCTGTCGTACTTTCATTAAAAATGATACTAAAATTGTATTTTTTTCTGACACAAATTCGGCAAGATTGATGCGACGGCCTTCAACTCGTTACTAATACATATAGCAATATATTTTTCATTCAAGTATAAAGTGGAATTTGTTGGGCCAGGTGTGTTAGAGAATGAGAATGCATGAATTACGTAGAAAAGAGACAAAAGGTATATAAAAACGCAATTAATTTCACTATGTACTATGTAATATCCATTCAGGAAAGTAGAATAATATTTCTTGATGCAGGCTATCATACATTTTTTAAAATTGAAAGCAAACGGCCAGAAGAGTGAAAAGTAGAACTGGGAAATGAATGAATACATCATGATCTGGATGGAATGTGGAGGTACAATGTATCTAAAATTGAAAGAGCTTTTCCGAGGCGGGAAAGATACATCGATTACACTGCTAGATTATCATCACTACTTGAATTCTAGCGGAGTATTCATTAATTCCTTTTTTGTTCTAATGACATTTTTATGCATCATTTACGTTCGTGCTCAATACATCAGCAAAGCCCGGGTGGAAATGATTTTTCATTTTACAAATGAATCTTTCAGCCACAAAGTAGAACGAAAATTGATCGGGTACTCAAAGTAGATTTTACATTTCACGTCCGGGGGCAGCCGGATAAATAAATATTTGTGCAATATTTCAACAGTAGATTTGGCCTCGGTAGCACCAAAGTCTGTAAGAAAGATTTTGTGCTTGTCGATTTACATGGTAGACTATTTCTGAGCCCACTCTCACTCTGTCATGAAACCAGACATGGAAATAAAAATTATTGATCGTAGAAGGGAGAACGCAAGAAATGGTTTCTAGTTAAACCGTGCATTATTCAGCCCCACGTCTAGACTTGGTTGATGGTTCGGTTGTCGTGATCTCGTTGAATTATACTTACTCCACTGTGGAAGCTTTTCATGTCAACAATAATTAGTCGATGCTAAGAGAAATTATTCTGAACATTAGAAAGACACATTTAAACATGCTTTAATAACAATGCGTATGCAAACGAACTAAATTATTAACAAAATGGGAATTATTTTATTCGCTTAACCTCAAAAACCCCTGTTGTGCAGCTTCCGCTGAAATGTTCTGCTTAAATTGACCATATCAATTTTAACAATACTTCACTAAGTAGTCCGGACGTTTAGTTTAATTATTCTTGTTATTCTAATCACACGCTTGAATACATAACCTAATTATATATTCTCTACTTCTCTATTCTATTCGAGTGTTGAGTGTTCACAAATTCACTCATTTCCATTTTTAACGTTTCCTTTTTGCTTAATTCAACCCATACAATAGAAAAAATTGAAGTGAGCTTACACTGTAATTTATTTGGAATTATTAGTTGATAAGAAGTTACCGTAATAAACTTTCACAAAAATAATTATTTTATTTTCAGCCCATATGTATAATGTATAATAAAAACGGAATATTATTGTTTAAAAATGAATGGCATGATAGTTTAAATGGCACGTGTTGGGCAGTTCTTTATTTTTTTAGAACACCTTGGATCTTTACTTTTACAAACTAAAAGCCACTTGCATAAAATACGAGTTTTAAGAATCACTAGACTGCATACAGAGTAGAGTGATGAGTACAGAAAAAATATTAAATGAGTAGGGGTAGCAAGTAGCGTTGGAATAAAAAATAATTAATTCTTCTAGTTTTGATGTAATGTGAAGTAACAGCGTGAATAAAACAACTTTGACTGGGTTTTAAAAATGGACGAAGAGATAGGATTAACACAGTATTCACTTATTTTCCTTTCATTTGGCCCAACTGTTTTTCTTCCTTTCAACGTTGCTCTTTCTATATTTTACTACTTACAGTTACGTTTGTAAGTACTTTGCTGCAACGGCTCTACCCTAAACGATTCTGAATTTTTCATTCTTATGAATGCTGCTCACAGCCCTCAATCTCAATCTATGCGTATATTGTGGAACAAAAATGTTTTTACAAGTGTTATTGTGTACATACGTACCGAGGTACGAGGAGTGAGTGAGAGCAACTTTCGACAGGAAACTTAAAATGAAGAAAGGAAGGCGAGAGAGAAGAGAAAGAAGACAAGCTCCTTTTCAAAGATCGAATGAATGATTCTTAGTGACAACTCAGGAAAATCTGATTTGTGCCCTTTCTTTTTTCACTTTAAGATTTTCTCTGAGAACCCGGGAAGGATATATTTACGAGTTGCGGAGATGAAGAGACTCCTCTTTGTAAATGACAAGCTGTCGGACGAAAATGTATCTTGTGGAGCGCGGTGGTTGCATGCTTGATGCCGCTTTTTTACTTGCGAGAGCTCTTTCTCTGTTGTTTTCTAGTGTTCTGCTCTCTACTTCATTATTACTGAAGTTCGTTTCTTCTTGCCTTTCTTATTTTTCTCTCGACTATATCCATTCCATTTCACGTCTAATATGTTAGTGCCACCCTATGGTACGGTGCCACATTTCGCTTCCTCTATTTTAGTCCACATTCCAAGTAAAAAGTTTACTTCATATTGTGTTCTATGATTAGATACGTATCTCATTTTAACAGTCGCCTCATTCTTCTATTCTTCAATCTACCTATCTCATCTATTTCATTACAAAAGAGAATTTAGCAAATAGAATGAGTCGGCCAACTGATTTCCATGTCCTTTATTATACAACAACAGGAGCTATTTTACCTTCCAATTGAAACGAAATCCATTACAGAGAATAGGTTCCACAGTTCCACACACTTGCAACATTTCTCTAGAAATCTAATGAGCTTTTCCGTAATGAAAAAGGTGGAAGAATAAAGAGGAAACAATAAAGTCATAGAGAAGTCAGAGTCAGAGTGTAATATAAATTTATATTTATTTGTATAGTCAACTCGAACTTACGACACTTCAAAAGGAATAAACAAAGAGTGCACCATAAATATAACATTGCCAAGTCGTATGGAGTTGAGGTAGCTGAAGTTTTTCTTCTTAAACTGTGCACGACTAGTACTACATTAAGAGAACATTTCCTTTCAACATTCTTTTCAAGGCAACTGGTGCCGACTTCCGACTTACTTCTTCTTACCGAGTTGAGTGAGGCTACATTAAAACAAAAACAGGAAGTTCGAAAAGTAGAGAAAAAAGTCAAACAGAAAATAATGAATAGGTTGTGGAGATCTTTCTCTGTGGAATTTTAATAATATGTCTGCCAAACAATATGCTTTACTTTCCAACTGTGTTTGCATGTTATATGCATTTGTAAAACGTTTGTGTACAGTGTGCACACAGATGGTTGGAGTTGAGAAAAAAAGTTTACATTATGCAATGAAATGAAATGAGTTTCGACTTTGTAGCTTTTCTTTCATGATTGTACTAAAAACATTCATTCTGTGGACAACGCATATGCTAGCAACTTGTAGTCACACGCTTCTACCACAGTAAGAAACATAAACATCTTACAGAAAAAAATCTAACATGATTGAAGAAAAGACGAAAGTGAATTGAGAAAGTGAGTGAAAGAAGGAGAAAGCACGAGTCGTATTTCAATTTCCTCACTTGACTCTTCCGGTTTTCTTTTTTGTTTTAATGAGCTTCCTAAGCGGTCTTTTAGACTTTCTTCTAGAATTGAATATGTAATAAAATGAAAGAAAATGAAACTACTTCGCTTCGCTCCACTTACAAAACACGATTGAATTTTTATGATGTGTCGTTTTTACAGAAATATGCTGTAACATTTTCCCCATTTTTATGTGCAGGATAATAGCTTCAGAAAGTTTGTTCGCAATTCTAATATTGATTTTTAAAACAAAATAATTGTTAGTCTTCAGAAGTTTATATTGGAAAGTATTTTTATTGCAAAAATAGTGTCATTTTTGTAAAGTGTATCTTTCAATAGTATGACTACTTTCTGAAGGTCTACATTAATGGCAACTTAAGAAAGTTTTATGTTCAACAATAAATGCAAACTGTGATGGATACATTGCGTGATATTTTGTGGGCCGTGAAAAGTGGGCCAAACTTTTTTTCAAGTACGGTTAAACAATTACCTCGTTGTAGTAACACAATAATTATGAAAGTACAACTGCAAACAATTTTGTAATAAAATCTTTGCAAAAAATCTAAAAATGCTCTTCAAGCCAATTTAGTGGCGCAAGGTTTACAAAGGTGGCCGTAGTTGATTCAGTTAACCTTTTTGTTCTTCGATTAAATTGTTTTTTCTTCGAAAGTGTACACACTCGAGCTCTAGGCAAATGAATAATGAAATGGAAAAATGAAGATGTTTGTGGCTGTTATATGTTTCAATTTGTAGGCTAGAGGTATCAAATTGTGAACACTCTTGCGATATGTGCAAATATTTTCTAAATCAAATGTTGAAATGTATGCACAAGACCGCAAAATGTAATGCAACGTTTATAAAGCAACTTTATTCGAACTGTTAATCCATATTGTAATTTTTAGTAATCTTCTAAGAGAAGACAACTTTTGTTTCTTACGGTTATTGCTTTAAAAGAATTTGAGAGATGGTTCGTCAACGCGTTTAGTATGTTGCTCAGATCGATTCCCATCCCATTCTCTGCCCTTTTGCACGCGCCCAAATATGTTTATATCTTCGGAAGGCCATTACGAGGAAACATGAGTACAAATAATAAAAATGAAAAGTTCGTGGGATTCTTATTTAGGCAGGTACGTGCAAAGTAAAGTACGTAACTATCAAACGTCTTGCTCATCACTATCATCGGGATCAAACGGAACTTCCTTCTCTGCTCCTTTTAAAGTGACAAAGCAGGATGAAAGGTTCGACGAAAGTGAGAAAAAGAAGAAAAGGATTTTCTCGGTTGCTTGCCTAAGTTTACTCAAAACAGGTATTAGATAAGTACGTTCACAAATACAACACGGCCTGTAATATTATTTGCCGGTGCAAAAGCTCTTTTGAAAGGTGTACACATGAAGACTGCTTAAATAACAAAGAAAACGTAAAAAAGGCATGTTTTAGGTTTAGCCTTTGAAACTTGCTAAAGTATGTAAACTCCGTTATCCATTTATTCTTTTGCTGAAAATGGAAAAGTAAAAAAGGCTCACCTCCACCCCTGATTTTCACAATGAGGTAGACATAATATACGTAAATAGTTTTCCTTGTGTCCCTTTTGGAGCCGCAAGTTCAAAGGGTTATGTAGAAGACGATTTCACGAAAAGATTCCAGGTTTGTTATATCACCACTACTTTTATATCCCACTCCATTTCAGACTTATTTTTATATCTCGTTCTCTCTCTGAGTGTCTGATGATGACGTTGGTTGGTTGTTTGATGCACTGATGATGAACTTTTTTATTTTCTTTATTCTCCAGCGTTTTACTTTACCGATATTTTTTTGATGCTTGTATTCCATTAAGACTATTCTTGTTATGTTCTTTTAAGTAGTGTTCCAAGTAACTTGCATGCTTGTGTCCACAGATCCCGTGGCGCATGCATGAAGCTATTACTTTCTTTTCTTTTTGGCAAAACACTCGTTTACCTAACCTTTAGGTTGAAAAATTGGGTAGAAACTAGAGGCCGTTTGTTTAAGCTGCCTTTAGATGTAGGAAAAAGTAAAAGTTCAAAGTTGATTCTTTCCCTTTTCAACCCAACTTCTTCTCTTTGATAGAAAGCAACTTAGCAGTTTTAAAACTTATGCTAGTCACTAGTCACTTTCTCCTTACGTTCATCATCAACTTTTTTGTTGGTCCTCATTTTATTATTATGTGCATTGCTTATTATTGGTCGAGGAGAGGAAGTGGAACGCTTGTTTGTTGCCCTGTCCCTCTGGGAAAATACACATGTTCTTTAAATACTTTATATATACACGCAAACACTCCTCGCAGACTATTTATATTGCAGACGTAGAAAAGATTGGATACTTTTCCGGCAAAGGAGATTTAGCGGTATTTTATGTAACGGATAAAATGTGTTTGTTTACACCGTAGTAAATGTAAGCATCCTTTTTAGTTTCATTCTATGATTATCCTTCAACAACTTTCCTCAAACTAGATTTTAAGGGAAAGTAGAAAAAGTTTGGAAGTTGTGTGCGTATTTACTTACAAGCATTGAATTTTCTCTTCCTTCAAACTGTGGTATCCAAAGAGTACTACCAGGAAAAGAAATAAAATGTAACCAGCCAAGCAATTTTCCAAAATTGTTGTAAACATCATTCTAACGAGACGGTTTTTCAGTCTAAGCTCTGAAATTAATGTTATAAAAATTTGTGCATTTTTTGTTTTAATGTCATTCGCTGCACATAGCAGATATAAACCGTTAAATATGTTTTACAGCTGCAGCTACATTTTGTCTTACCTTCTGTGAGTGAATGCTGTATACATACTTATTTTGTCAGATTGGACAAAACAACCTTTACAGACAGTAATCATCATGGTCACGGACGTAGTAGTAAAATTGGAATAAGTGCACAGTAAAAATGTAACTACTAACGATGGACAAAATGTGTTTGGTGTGGGAGAGGAGGTAGCCACTCATTGCACACTTGACAAACTTCAACCAGTCCTGATCGCGATGCGATGATGCTGCTGGCACCCTCCTTCAAAGTTACTTTTAATGTGAAGAAAAGCATGTTAGTGTACACATAACTTCAGTGCGCACCACTTTTGCCGTTGTTGTCGTCAGTTCAATTCCACCACTGTCCTTTATATTTTTTCTTTGCCTTAAGCTTGGTGAAAAGTTACTGTAGCATAACGGATACCGTACATCGTGTGTGTAGTCTCTTTGTTTAATCCTAAGACAAGAGTAAAATATTCTCTTTTATAAAAGAAAGGAAACGCCATAAAAATGCTGAGGAAAAAGCCGAATATAACTGTGTAATAGTACCACGAGTCTTAGTTTCTTCCACTTTATTTTTATACACTAATGCACCTCCTTTGGCTTTTAAGGTTTGACTGAATTAGAAATGGAGAAGAGTGGAAAAGAAAAAAGTGGAAAAACAGAGACGTTGTTGGCGGGAGGGGAGAAAAAGTTGATGGTGTTTGTTGCTGTCACTGAAAGGGAAAGTGCATTGGAGAAGAGTAGAAGTAAAAGAAGAGCTCTAAGCTTGTCTTCTGGCATCACAGACTTTTTCTCAACTCCATCGTCTTCTGTGACTGACGATGCATAGCATAGTACGATGCAGTAACGTAATATCGACTACTACTAAAAGAATAAAGTGTAGGTACATGGCAAGGGAAACTTTAGCGAAACTTAAGGATATTAGTCTGTAGTTAGCCACACTTTTTCGCTTCTTCTGAGAAAAAGAATTCCGAGCATTTTTACTACTTGTTTTTGCCCCATCTATTCCTTTGTAGGTATATATGTACGACTGGTTGGAGGATGATGACATGATGATGTGTTTTTTGCCCTTGTAATTTGGCTGCTGGAACTAACATGCCTCAAACATGAGGATGGAAGGAGGAAAATAGTGGGAACGATAAGTACGTAACCAACGAAGCATTTGTTTTTCTGTCGTCTGTGAAAAGCATGTATAGCACCAGTCAGCCGGAGCCACTTTACAAGTCTCACTTTGAAGATACATTCGTACCTTGAGAATTCCCTTTTAAAAACTGTTAAGAGCACTTGCTACTGTTCTCCACTATTCTCTGTGGCCAAGTGAAATGCTTTGGTGGTGTAGTTTAAAAATGTATACACATCCACAGTTGGGTGCGTACACGCGTAAATATAATTTTCTCTTGATTCTTTTCTTTTTACTATTTTCCATTTTAGAAACTCCTTTTTCTCAAGGCCAGAGGCCAAAAGTAATAAAACATTAGGCTGAAAGCAAAGCAGAAATAAAAGGAGGCTAGAAAAACAGGCAATTTTTCTCTACTATTGCTTTCTCCATAACACTACTTCGCTTGTATTGCTTTTTGCTTTCTTTTATCCTGAAGCAGCGTAAAAATAAAAAATACAGAGCTTTTTTACTTACGTTCTTTATGATCCTGCAGGATTTTGGCAGACACAACCGAAGACGACAAAGACATCCAACTGAGGAGTAAGCCGAGTGTGAGGAGGAAACTTGGTGAAGGAGCGGCAGACTGCGAAGAAGAATACTTTTTTGAAGACGACCACCGCGAGGATAATGATGATGTGGCAGTGGATACTACTGCTGTTGCTCGTAAGAATTTTAGAGGGAAAAACACTTGAAAGTTTGATTTAGTTGAGGATGTTTTTATGCTACCGCATTCGCTGGTCTTAAATGGAAATGAACTGGGAGAAGACGAGTCCTTACATATTCCTCCGTGCTTTATTATTCTCCCTGTGTTCTTATTTCTTTCGCTACTTTCACTAGTAATGTGGTTGTCTCTTAGAACTACACCAGTGTTATCATTATTATTAATACTTCGAAGCATTGTTGTTCGGTTGCAGCAATCGTTGTCGGCATCACCGGTTCTCCTTGTACTAGAAAAGTCCTTTCCTACTCCACAGCTCCCTTCAATTGTTCCTGGTAATCCGTAACATGTGGGTAATCCCACGTTCTTGGATGAATCAGACTTGAAGTTTTTTGAGCGTTTAGAGTCGGTTATGACAACTCCAGTTATGTCTTGTGAGTCTGTTTCTGCCATAGTCGCTGGCTTTTCCGTATTTCGCCAGCAACGACGCTCTTCTTTGTGCGACAACGGCAATGACATTAAAGCTTTTGGACGTTGATACTCACAATTCTTCATGGTTTTGTTTCCTTCGTCTTTACTTACACTTTCCTGCCGCTTCAAGGTCGGCGGAATTATCAAACTTGAAGGGGCGGAAGGAGCTTGCCTTTCAAACTTGGCTGCACAAAAATGTGATTTGTATTTTCGATGATGTTGGCGCATTATTCTTGATAAACCTGTTTTGGAAAACCAAAATAAAAATTTGTTTTAATCAACCGTAAGGAGTCGTCATTATATTTAATTAGCATACTATATATGTCTACAGTGATATTTCTCACAAGATAGGTAAACCATTGTTCCATCTCATTAAAACATTCTAATAAAAGGGGAAAATTCATTCTTGAGAGAGGCATCAGTAGTTTTCATGAGAGTTTCACAAATGGTAGTGTAAACAAAGATTATTGTTGTTTCTTACACGCTTTTGTTTTTCCTTAGAATAATACGATTATAGAAGCCCCAAAACTTAATACAGACTAATAAATGTAAACACAACCATTTTACTGTATTTATAGTAAATGAAACCAATATTTTATGCAGGAAACAAAAAACATGTCAACTTAATTTACGCTCTTCCTTAATTTAAGAAAAACTTGATAATTTATTATTATTTTGTGATTAACTGTGTCTGTATAATTCTGACAGCAAGACACCAGATTGGGTTATTTAATTTACATTGTGTTTATGTAGAATATTGCATATTTCTCTCCACCAACGATTTTTTTGTTACGCTAGTGCTTTCGAATTCATTATACCGTCTTTTTGTATGCTCTGGCTCAAGTGGATTTCATTGACTCATCTTGAGTTCCCACAACAAAAACGATTTGTTAGGCATGCTACATAATTAATTCGGTTTTTCATATTTTCTTTCTTCACACGCACGCACATGACAGACAGTGACTGCACGTAGGTAATAATAATCTTACATCACAATATGGATCACTCAGCCCTTTTTCGTTGGTAGAGATAAGATCAGCACAACAGGCTAACAGGAATGCGTCTTCTGCTACTGATTACTATTATTGTTGTAGAAATAGAATAATAAGAGAGTGGTAGCAAGCAAGAAGAAAAGATACTTTGTAATTTCTTGTTCCATGCTTTCTTGTCACCGCCAGACTTTAATCAAGCTGGGTTTCTTGAATAACCGAGTCATGAATTTAGCGATCCTTTCTTCTTCCGTTTCTCTCTTATGGATTTCCTTATTACATTTTCGAGTTTCTTTCAAGATACTTTCTACTGGCGTTGTGGCCAAAAATATAATAAAATATTATGCTCATATAATTTGCTCTACTAGATTTGTTCTTGGACGACCTCCATCTACAAATATCTCCAGTACTCTTACAAAATAGCCGTATAAAATGAAGCTAAATTTGGTACAGTCACTGCCTCAATATAATATGTAGATACATACATAATCATATACTCGCCTCCTAAAAATGACAGTTTACAAAGAAAACAGTAGAGAATGCAAAACGCATCTTCTTATGAAAACTTTCGGTGGAAGAAAGCGGGCAGACTTGGTGTAATGTTCATATCACTATTATTATTTGTACAGCCTTTATTTGAACTTGAATTTGGAGTGTTTTCCGCGTTGCTCACAGTTTAATGAAATACACTACTGGTTTGTATCGCACCTTTTGTTTAAGAAACTCTTTTCTTTCTCTCGTGTTAGTGTGGTTTTGCTGCTGAAAGATGAAGGGAGCAGGGAGCTATTATTGTGATTATGATTATTATTATTATTACTGCAGCGAGTTCATATACACAAAGTGTACAACGCGTAGCATTCGTTTTCTCTTGACGCTGCTTTGGTATCACTACACTTGTAGAGGCTGTAAATAGGACAGGGATTGAAGCAAGAAAACTAGTGGATGATGCTTACAAAAGAAACATTCAGGTAATGATTATTCTGGTGCACATTCTCATACATCATAAGTGCCTATTCTCATTTCTTCATCCTCTCCTTAAAATGAGAATAGTGCGTGTGTGTGTACTGTGTAGGTGCCAAGTCGAGAAGGGCGCAGTTTTAAACTTCACGTGTATGAAAAGGTTTACAAAGAAAAAACTTGCTTTAAAGAGCAGTGTCGTTTCACCACGTCCTCGTTCATTCACTCGTTCAGTGAACAAGGAAAAGTTGGTTAGTTCGATCGTATTATGAAGTCCTAGGGAGCAAAACTTATGAATTTCTTATGAATGTGCTCATTTGACGGGAAAAGGCGAAGAGCTCAACCACTTTTTCACACATTTATTAATGGAGAACACTCACAGATTCCTACACTCATACCAGGTGTCTCGTAATAATGCTACACGACAACGAAGTAAAAGTATATAAAAGTTATACAATAATGGCATTGTACGAATAAACTTTCAGTGACTTGCCTCATATGGGATAAGTCACCTTTTTTGAGAACATAATGGGAAGCGAGAACTAGAGTTTTCAGTTTGCCTTAGAGTACTTTTTACTCAGTCACTGAACGCAACTTCGTTCTCACAAGATCACAACAAGTCATCCACTCTCTTGATATATGTTTCTCTGAAGGTCTTTGCGCTTTTCCTTTGCCTTCTTTCTCTTCACAGCTACACAGTTGAAGTCATTCCTTCTGACATAGGGAACATACTCACTCTAGAGACAAAAACCGGGGTGATACGACGTCTTTGTATTAACGAACGCTGAAATGCAGCGACCAACTTCGTGGTGTGGAGTAATGTGGAGCAAAGGCAGGGATTCATTGCCATTAATCATTTTCCACATGAGACAGGAGACTCAACGTCGTCGACGGAGCAACAACAACAGCAGAACATATCGTCATCAACATCTTATAACAATAACAGCAATAATAATAACTTAGACTAGCCACGTACACTGTTCTCTGGTACGGCAACTTGAGTGTGAATTGGAGAGAAGAGGGAGATGCACAATTAGCTTCAAAAACTTCGTATTCACTGACGACGACAACACTAAAAACTCTTTCTGAAGAAGCTCTTCTCCAGAGGTTCGCTCAACCCAACACAACAAAATACGCAAGAACCATACCAATTTTTATTTACTCGTACACTTCTTGGTTCACTTATATGATGATACTCGGATTTAAATAACGGTATAGAGGAATAACTGCATAATCATATTTCCTCACTTTTATCTCTTATCGTATAGCACAGAAGCGCTTCTTGTTGTCTCCTTCTCTCTTCCTCTCAACTCTACTCGAGGAATTAAACAAAGTCAGGAGCTTTGAGTGATTCTCCTTTTCACGAACTCCTGCAGATTGTAGAATGGGATTGCATACAGAAGATGAAACTTTCTTCAATGTTATTAATCTGGGTTGGCATTCGGTTCGGTACGCTGGGTTTAGGTCGTGGAGAATTTCTCTCTGCAGCCGGATCGTAGAATGAGTTTAAGTTTCATTCGGTTTCAGCAATTGAAGAAGAACCTTTTCCCTGAAAGTCATCAAATCATCAAGGGCATTAGCTGCTGAATGTAATACTTCCGCTCTCACAGACTTTAATATTATGTTGGCAAATACGTAAAAATAAAACTTCACTTTTTATACATTGTTATAAGTTTGGTGATGAGAAGTGTAACAAATGGGGTAATGTGAAATCTTTTACTGGGAAATCTCTTAATGCCTGCTTTTGTAGACATAGACAATTCATGCCTGTTTTTAAACTCTCCACAAAGTTATTTATAACACAGTCTGATTTACCTTCAAATGGATTTCTGTTATCATGTCGCTTTAACTCTAGGGCCCTTGCTTTCTCCGTACACATGCACGCATTTTGACACACACACACTTTGAGTTATTTATTTTATTCTGCTACTCGTAAGGTTGCTTTTATTTGAAATGTGGTATTATCTCAGCTTTTACTAGGAGGAAGTGAACCGTATTTCTCGGGTTTTTGTAGAAATAACCTGGGTAGGAGATTATGAATTGTTAGGTTCAATTTCCGCTTCAATTCATTCCCAAAAGCTCTACAAGCAATATGATAGCTGTATTCAACCAATCGTAAGGAGTTTGTACAAGTTTTCGTTGTGGAGAGAAAATTCCAGTGATTCGGAGTTGCACAGCCTTCTCAACGCAACTAATAAGACATTAATATCACGCATTAATATAACTCGAACGTGTCTTCTCTTGATACTCTTCTTTGTGGGATAAGATCGACTTGGAGAAGTGTAAGTTTCGTCTGCTAACGCCAAAGATGATGATGAAGAGTAGTCACTAGTGAGAACCCTAGACAGACAACTTGGATCAGTGCTAGCTTTTTTTTGGGATTTAACAAACTAAAAAACTAATGAATAGCTATATGTACACAACGAGCCCACCAGTAACTTTATGAAAGTCAGTGTTTGGATGAGATACCCAGTTCGGAATGGTATACCTAACATGATTAGGCACGCTCCTTGTTAAACTTTTTGCCCCGAGTTCTAAAACTAAAATGCACGTAGAATAGGTAGCTAGGCTCATAGACAGAGAGTATATTATATCTGCTTATACAAGTATTTAAATGAACTCCCTTTCTCTTTTCCCCGAAAATAGACTAAATGATGAGTACGGTGAAATTTGCGCAGCATAATGCAACAAAATATATAAATGTATTTTATTACAAAGACATATTCATTGAATACGAACGAGATGAGAAAAGAAGTTTTGGGAAAATCCTCCCAATTGACTTAACTAACTCCCCAAGAAAAGGAAAAGGAAAAGGAGAAAACGCAAGAAGAATGATCAGACGGCTTTGGGAGTGATAGTTACTGAATTTCAAAGAAGAAAAAAGCATGCATGTTAAGGAAGTCAGAGGAAAGCAGTTGTACTATTTTGTTACGGGAAGGTAGATTTCTTCTCGAATGATGTCTATGAGGAATATAAAACTGGCTGTAGCGTTTATAAGGCACGATGCTCACATTCACGTATCCAATCTCTCATTTTGTTCTGTTTTTTGCAATCATGCCTCGAAGGTACAGAACGCTTCTGTAGTAGTGAGCCAAGTCTCTCTCTTCCTCTCCGTCTCTCTCTGGAATGAAGCAACGAACGAGGAACGACCGACCGATTTCCGTTCGTGTATGCGAGAAAGAGGGAATGAAACGAGCTAATGGGAATTGAAATAGTGGTGTACACATTTCGTAGCGTAGGTGTACTTTAATGTACGGAGAGTACTTCGCAGATGTGTGCCAGTATACATCCAGCTTGCGGTGGTCGTGGTGTTGGCGATACATGTAGTACATGACGGAGCAGAGACAGAAACTTAGGCAGTTCGACAACTTTTCAGCAAAAGCAGCAGCACAGAGGCACAGAGAGAAATAGGCAGCCGTCTGCCCTAAAGTTGGTTAAGTCTTTAAAGAAAAAGGGAAAAGGCTGCGTAAGCACATCGTCTTCTTCTTAAGTTTTCATCATTTCCTTCTCAAAGAGAATAAGAGATTTTTAAGAAATCCCTTTCAAGACGGAACTGTAAAATAAAAATAAAATACTTTTCCTATTTTAAAAAGTTACATTATAAACCACTACGGAGGACGACGACAACTGGCGGCGGTGCTTTGCCCCATGCCATACTAACAAGCACTCTGCCTAAACTAGTAAAATATAAAATACCCAAAACCAAATCCATATCACTTCCCTTGCTTAGATCAATATGCCCATTACTACAGAGAGTAGTGAAAACGTAATACATAAATAATTGTGTACGACGAACATGACAGTGAGACTTTCATCATTAACTTCTTTCCTTTTAAGGTAATGTTATTATTACGATTTTAATAAGACTTTTTCCTCCAAGCAAAATAACGCACAAAAAAGGTTTCAATTTCTGCATTAAAAGGAAGAAAGGCCATCAAATTCTTGTATGTGTTGACTTCGCTTCAAGAAGTCTCAATCTCACTTTTCCTCACTGCGTTAAGTCTTTTCCGTACTCTTTAGTAAATTAGAAGAGACTGTCTCTTGTGCTCACTTTAGGTTATACTATTCCCATCAACAGTGGTACGCAGCAGCTCCTTACTTCCACTTTGTCTAATTCTATTAGTGAATCTCGATCTGTTAGGAGCTGTAGAGTACCTCTTTACCTCTGCTCTCTGCTGAACTCGCCAGAGAAGCATCTGTCAACGTTTGTGGAGGAAAGTCAGAATTGTAACCTGAAAGGGGAAAGTGAAATGTGAATTATTTAATAAAGTAGTGGATATTGGATCATTCTTACGACGAATAGGAGCGGACAAAATTTATGTCGCTGCTATTTCTGGGAACAACTGAATGCAATAAGAATGCGATAATTATTTTATACATAGTACAGTAATTTTAACCTATCGGTATAAGCAATGGATTTTTCCATTTCGTGGAAATTTATAATGAGATATTTCAGCAGGCCAATAATTTTGAGTTCATTAATATTTGTAGTGCTTCACTTTTTCCCAAACATATTTATCAAACTACTGGCGAAATTTCTTTACTTTGCTGAATCCTGTACTACAGCCTGTATCACCCACACAATTTTGGTAATCGTATTCCGTTAGTTACGAGTTACTGCCTAGTCAAGGAAAATAGGGGCTTTGGAAATAGAAGAAAAATTGTCAAAGCTGTTCCTTTATCGTCTTCTCTTCCATAACCTTTGCTGTCAATCATTTGTAATACCCATTATTATCTGAAACGTACTTTCTGAGCTGGAAAGTGAATTTTCGCATAATATTAGCTCATAAACGGTTAAGCACATGTTGACATTAGTTAGGTACTATGGGCGTTACTCCTACATTCAGAGGATGCCTACTTTGAATGTGTCAGCGACCAACATTAGCTCAAGTCAGCGCTCTTTATAAAACCGTCATTGAACGTGAAAGGACAGACAATTGTTAACAAGACAATGTCGATGACGAGATGACACAGGAAGGACAGCAAAAAGAAAAGTGAAAGACAGTCACAGGAGAAGCTGCTACTTACGTTCCAGTCTTCTAGTTACTTGAAACAGAGTTAACCAGTCAGGAGTAAATGTCATCACATCACTCACACTGACGATAACAATATATGCCCACACAGGGAAAGAACAACAGCAAACTACCTATTTACATTTCGCAACATTTCACACTCCATTCGCAGTTAAGACCTTACCAGAACTTAGTAAGCATTAACCAGAATTCCTTTGAACACATTCCCTACCCGTCGTGTACTTAACGTATACACCGACACAATGCATTTTACGAAACTCACTTAGGATCGAGATTGTAACTCGGAGGAAACCCATAAGATTTTCACAAGGAATACGACCAGTATTATGCCGTAGTTACGCATCGTAAACCAACTTGAACACCATTTTCAAGAATTCGCTACCAGGAAGCAATGTGTAATTTTCAGTAGCACTCCAAATCCTAGCTGGTATTGCTTCACTCGCCCTTTTTTGGGTATTGGTACGTAATACTACATTTAAGGTAAAGTGTTTGAAAACTTATACCAATACTAACTCTGCGTTGTCAGCAAAATTATCCAAGAGAGGTGCATAAATAGTTGTTCTCTCATCTAACCAAAGCAGATGACACTCATGCCAGGAACAGCAGGGACACACTTTTATGTTTTTGGAATAACTTTGCCAATTTCCTGCCTCGTGCCCATTAATGTTTCCTGCATTTATTTTAATGGTCTTCACCATAAATATTCCCAACACAGTAACCCAGACAGACTCTCTTCCCTACCGTAGAACAATGGGTAGGACCCTGATTTTGGCCTGGAACAACCACGGTTTCGTTACTGGCAGAAGCCACTTCCGGAGTTTTCGACATGATCTTAGATAGTTTAATTAAAACACATATCCGATTCATTAACATTTCCAATCAATATTTCATATCTTCTCTTTTCCCGTAGTCTTTTAAATCTGTATTATTGTATCACAACACAACAGAGCTCCTGTCGTTCCAGCCGAATTTTCTACCATTTGTTTCCGCTCCCAATTAATCTCTAGCTGTGTAGCAAAAAGAATCCAAAATCTATTTGCATTATTAACAGATTGTACTTTGCGGGTGTCGTGCAGAAAATTTGTGAAAGGCCAGATACAATTTAAAATTATAGCCTTCAGTATTTTTATAACGTTGGTATTTCCAGATGCTACACAATTTCTGTTTCCGTTTTCTTTTGTGAAAGACTTATTTTCTTCAAAATAACTACAAAAATACCAAATAGTAATCGTACTAATCCCATTGATAATAAAATGGAAAAGCTCCTTGTAATACACATGCTGCACACTTTTGTATTCTTCAAATGTAACGCAAGATAAGAAAAAGTGTTTTGTTTGTAATTTGTATCCCGGAGCAGAAAAAATGAGTCAATTCTTTTATTCTAAAAACATTCTGAAAGACATCGACAGCAACATACTAACAATAACATCCAAACACGCACGCACATGCCTTCAATTTAATACCAACCAGACAGCATTCATATAACATTGACAGAAACGTTGTATTTCGACAAGGAAAAGTTTGTGCTCATAGTTTGGCACAAATGTCTGTACAATTTCGATAGGAAGAACTTTGCTCCTCTACCAAACCGCCAACCAGGCTTCTTATTCCATCTCATCTCATCCCGTGCCTCCTCTCCCCGTGGATCTCCAACTACTCCACTCTTGCTTGTGTAAGTTGTGTACACACATTTTCATGAAATTGTCCTTGTTTGAATATGTTTGAATGAAAAGAGAGACATACTGATAAAAACTTGGAGAATTCACAAACTGCCATTCTATTTCCTCCCAGATAGAGTTTTGCAATAAATGTTATGGTATATTGGTTGTTGACTGGTGCTTGTGCTTCTTCATCTGCTTCCGTACCAGTTAAGCATTCAGGAGTGTAAGAAGACGCACTGTAAAAATGAACTGCGAGTTATATCCAGATGCACGTGTATAAAGCTAACAACAACCATTGAAAAAAATTCGTATGAAGAACGGTATACCACTGGAGAGCGGAAAAAGGAAGACGAGCACATACATCGAGAAAGAAAAATAGTCAGGTTTTCAACAAACAGAGAGAGTATAGTACTAGCGGAGAAAGTTCATAACCCGTAAAAACTACGCGCATAAATATATATAATGCATGAATATGAATGTATACATCGAGAGTTCATCCATTTTTCTCCAGCCGTTCCACTAGAGCATTCCTTTTTATTTTTGTAGTATAAGTGTCGGCAGTCTTTACTACCGACAGTTAGATAAAAGTGAAAGCAGCCATGGATGAATTTTCTTTCTCGCTTTCTTTTGGACATCACTGACATAGATATAGTATATATGCTTTGTTATATATACATGAAAGCACGTCAAGCATGTTCGCTTTTACAGCAGTGAGCGTTAATGTTATAGTTATATGTATATTCTTATGCAATGGAAGTGTTCCACTCTTCGTCACAGACACATACACACAAGACTGGATGGTAGTTTTAGTTGTACCTTCTTCATCTGAAACTTAACTATTGCAGTCTTGTCTGTCCCACTTTCTTTCAACAAAATGCAACTCAGCAGCATGCCCGTCCAACTTACACTTTCACTTTGAACATTACTTTCTCTCTCCTCCGCCTCCTTCTTCCTTCCCTTTCGTCAGCTTTCATGCTAAGAACATTTCGCTTTTGGTGCAGCTCAGTCAATTGTCCAACGTTTTAATGGGTTCAGTGTTTTTTGTCACACTTACACACGCTAGTACACTAAGAACGCCACATGACATGGGGGCTCTTCATAAATTTCATCATCACAGCATTTCAACCTCAGTCAGGATGATGCTACCATTTGCAAGTGTATTATGAAGAAACAAACTGTAAAATAGCGTAGGCAAATCGGAGAATTCTTCGCGGGCTTGATTTATAACGAGTCCCAGCATGTAAAGTAAAATCGTCGGAAACTAGCAAAGAATACACCTACCTACCGATAGCCGTATAAAAAGAAGACTGACTTTTTGACATTTTCCAACATTAAAGTATACCTGTGCCAAGATGGTCGTTGTAAAAGTTATGCTATCCTTCAAGATCACTTTGATTTTAAACAGCACATTTGCACCATATGACACTTAGGAGTCATAAAGGAATTTAGACTTATAAGCAGACAATTTATATCAATAGATATACATAAATTAAAAGTAACGAGAAAACTCAATGATATGTCTGCAGTTATATAAAGACTATAAATATGGTGCACAGTTTGACAGTTTTGCTTACTTTGGCTTTTCAGTTAAGTTGTACGAAAGTTAAATTCTGGGGTTTGCAGTTTGACAATTCTTCTGATTTAAATAAGTGTAAAGACGAAATTAGTTTTGAAAGTTACAATCTCAATTTGATATTTTTTCAGCGTTAATTGACTATGTAGAAGTTCTGATAATACTCACGGCATGAATTAATGCCATGTCCATAGTTTTTCATATAGGAACTTTACAAAGTGTCATTTGCCATTACACAAGTCAAATTTTGAAATCTCATATTAAATTAGAAGGACGAGAGATCTTTAATCCCTGTACATGTACTCAGCAGAACGTTTTTGATTCACAAGGGTCAACCAGTGTCAGCAGTTTAATAATGATAATAGCATCTCATGCGAGCTGGAAAGAGGACTGCCCCAAGAACTTAATCATCAGATCGCTTCACTCGTTTTAAATCCAAATCCGTGGAATGGGTCATGTTGATGACGACGGCAATAGCGAACTAGCACACTAACGCTAAAAACACGTGCAGTGCAGAAAGAAGATATGAAAGAATGCGAGTATAACATTAATGGAATGTCTGCAAAAAAACATCCCCAGATTTTTGCACGCGCCTTTCACAAAAAAACCTCATAAGATTAAGGACACAATAACATGCAATACCCCACTCTTTTCTGTGCCCTGAACATACAATTTAATATTGACTACACTACTACGCATGTCAACATCAACATTCTCCTTATATTAGGCTTCCAAAATACTCACTCATTGTCAGTAACATAATAACGAACATCATCGCGAAGCAAATCCTTTTTAATGTAGAGGAGAGAAAGCGGGAGCAAAAGAAATGACTGAGTATTCCACTTTTTCTTTCTCAGATGCCTTCCTCCCGCTTTAAAAAGAAATAACCCAGAAAAATAAACGGACAACTGCCTCACTGGTAATATTTATTTACTCAGATAAAAATGACTGTACGACCGACCACAACTGTGACTTGCTACATGCTGCGTTATTTAATATTTTTCTTGTCATAAAAGCATTCCAGTTTTTGTCGGCCGTAGCATCATAACCATCGTCGTCTTCCTTCATAACCTTCCACGAAGTTTTATAAAGTAAAACAACATCACTGGCAGTCCTGGCACAAAGTTGGTTACTTCCCGTTACTAAGTGGGCAGGAGCATTGTAGGAAAGGGAATCTTTTTTAATGCAATACAAAATATGCAGAAGCGGCCCTGTATACATTTTCTATGTGTAATGCTTATAGTTTGTAGTATGTCTATGTACGTACATCACATCTCATCACATGATGACATAAAATAAAATGGTTGTGAGGTCCCGGATGGATGTACAGGACTTGCGAGCTTTTTCCATCTTCTCATGCACTGCACCACTGCAATCACATTTTCTTCAGTGGTGGAAAGCTTTCTCTGGAAAAGCGAGCTTTTTGTGTGCCACTGCTCCACTTTATGTAGCGAATGAGAAGAATCGGAGGAGCATTCTCTCGTTCCATTCCATTTTCTCCAGCTGCCTCTTTTACATTATTATATTTTCTCTAAAGTCAACATTCCAGCGAAGTCATCCATTGCAATGTTGCTGCCTTGAGCACCACCCGCCCCGACTGTGTGAATGATGAACGTCAGAGAGCACGTAAATGGAAAGGATTGTTGTCCTTTATTGCATTAAGAACATTCTCATTCATCAAAGCAAGACGGAAGGAGAAAGTGGTTTAGTGGAGTGGAGAGTGAGAAAAGAGGAAGAAGCCACCAGAAATTACATTTATACTTATTACAATGCGTACAACGTTCTCACTCGAAGCTAGGTAGCAGCTTACAAGAGAGAGGAGAGAAGGAGGGAAAGGAGATGTTTGCTTCCTTTCCTTGCGCATTTATTTCCCTCGACGACGTTTCTGTTGACATATACCTAAGCCTACCTGCCACGAACGGCTTCCAAAATAGAAAAATGCATCTTTCGTACATTATAATCTTAAATGTAGAGAGTAACTCTGGTGTGGCGGTAGTGAGCGTCGGAGACTGCCTTCGCCGCTCCTGTATTATTGACTTGTTCTTCCTCATAAAATGGTTCAGTAACTTCGTGACTGACTGACTGAATCAAGTTTGGTTTTGAAGACTGTACCTTAACTATCCAGGCATCCGAAGCAAACTGGACTGATTTCAACCTTGCTCATCCACTCCAAACACTTTTTGCGTGTGGTCGTAGATCGTGCTGGTGAACTATTTTATAAATCACGTCATTGAGCTTGCGGAGGGAAACAAAAACGCAGGCTCGAAGTCATCAAGTAAAGTAACGCTGGAAAAGCACCGAAGCAGAGTGAGATGAGGATGGGAAAAATTATATTTTGCTTCGGTGAATCAGTAGTGACATGAACTGGAGCTGAACATGGTCTACTAGCGAGCCAAAGGAAATCACATTAGTTTCATGAAAGCATAGTAATAATGATGAACTCGCCTAGTATTGAGCTCTGAAGTTAAAATAAAATAATATGTAAACATTCACTATCATTATTTCGATGTTATTCCAAGTTTATACGGATTAAAAACGCATACATTCAAGTCACAGTACACCAGTAAGTAATATGGCACGTGAAAAGAAATATCTAGTCTTACTGAATCCATTTCGAACCCTGAAGACAACTTGTGAAAATCGATTTTCTCTGTCACTCTTTTACCCACTAGAGTATAAATCCTCTCAATTTTAGCCTAGACTTAGGTAAAGTTGTGTAAAGTTTGTGAAAAGCGTAGATAGCAATATTACATATTATAATATAACCTGCCCGTCAGACATCTGTTTGGTATAGGCCTATAAAGCAATTTTTGTTTAAAATGAGCACCACATTTCGCATTATAGAAATTCCTTTCTACTATAGAGTTTCTGGCTTCAGCTAGATTGGAGGAGTGAAAATGAGCGAGTTGTGCAACCCATTTTCCGTGTAGAGTTCAGAAAGTAACACCAAACAACAACAGAGCAGAACATTTCATAGAATAATACGCTTTCAGCAAAGACCATAGTTAACTTTTGATTTAAAATGCTTTGTATCTCTTTGACATCTTCAATTCCAGAATTCATTTCGTCCTAAATAAACGCACTACAGCGATGTAAATCGTCTTATCATGTACCTACATTAATATTAATAGAATAGAATAAACGAAGAGTTTGACGTGTTGGGAAGCAATGAGACATGGTAAAAATTTTAATGAAAATTTTATACCAAATCTGGTGGTCACGAATGATGGATCTCATACATAAACACTTGACGTCCTGAAAGGTTCAAACTTCATTTTATACATTATACGTGTATCCTGTTCCGATGTTTGGACTCAAATGTGCAAATAAAGAAAATTGCATACGAATATTTTTGTATTTATTACATAATGTCTGTGCTTGCACATACACGTGAAACTGTATAACTTAACGACAGATTGCAGCACGACAAAACCGTCAGTTTACACTACTCGTCAGGGTAGTTCAACTTTGTGTGCTCTTGGTTTCACCAGGTTGTGAATTTTATCGAAATGGGAAATGCAAAGTAATGTCGGTTCCAAATATAATGTCGACGGCAAATAAAGAACGCTTTCCGGTTTCCTTCAAGCTCAAGTTAATTTAATTCGTCGTTTTTGAGCCAGTCGTTCAGTTACACTCAACCATAATAAATGTGGTAGGTATTACAAGCAAAACCCAGGCGCGAACAGCAACTCATTTCTTTAGAAATGATCAGGATTATCTATAGAAGTGGCATTTGAGCAAAACTTTGGTGCGATGAACAATGAGTGCAATGAAAAATGTCGAGTCGGATTAGATGTTTCCATGTATGGTAATGACAATAACGATCTCTTTGCCTTTGTTGCAAACGCTCCTGTCTCCTTGTACACAGAATAATTTACAAAATGTCATCTGGAGAAAAATAATCATAAACATTCATTCAGCAGATTTTTCCGCGTTATGAATGGGCACACATGCAGTAAAGAACCTGTGGCAATAAGATGCTGCGAGACTGAAAACTGTGAAAACGAGGATTTTTATAAAGGAGAAGAACAAGATTGAATAACCAAGGGTCGATGAAGAAGGACAGAGAATTTCTCATATTCTCATGAATAATGTGTCAGTCTTATTATGCAATCAATAATCAGCGAGCCTGTGACTATCTCTGACACCTTGTTTTTCTTCAACTTTTTACTCCCTGAAAAACTTTGAAGAATGGGTCGTTCCTGGGTTCACAATCTGGTTTGCTAACCATCAAGCGTTGATGTTTGTTACTCCATACATAATGAAGCAAAGATCAGCATAAAAGTATGCGAACTAAACGCATGGTATATGGTATAATATGGTACACAGTAATGAGAAGTTTCAAGTAGAAAAGACGATGCGAGGATTTTAAACATGAATGAATGAACATGGATGCCCTTGGGGGCCACTTCATTGTTGACTGATGTCATTCTACTATGCTTTACTTCCTCTTGTTCTTTATGCCTACAAGTTGTCTCACCTCATTTATTGCAGGTACTATGTAAGGTATCGCACCATTATTATTATGCTAAAACCTAGCTTTCCACATTCGTCCAGAATTCTGGCGGATGGATATTATTCTGCTTCTTGCCTTCATATTTGCTTAAACTTGTCAGATATAACTGATAATGTAATGAAGCACCTTTTGTGAGTTTTAATAAAAGCTGGATTTTCATATGATATGAATAAATCCTTTCAAAACCCTACGAAGGCAAGCGTATAATTTAGACATACTGTGTGTGATTTTTAACGTCTCAAAATTGCAAAATAAATCCTACCTTCGTACAGAATTCATTTGTAATGGCAATCGCGATAACTATAAGTTGGTGATTTAAAAGTATAATAGTTGTTTGGCATTGCAATTACGGCAGATGAAAAGGGAGTTCATAAACCTTTGTGCTTTGATAAGTTCATTTTCCTCAACTGCAGAGATAATCTTTCTCACTCTACCATAAA
>VYYJ01000355.1:0-66007 GCA_021029165.1 Cyphoderus albinus | reverse complement strand
GAAGTAGAAAATTTGATTAACTTTTACTTATGTGAATTTAACTACCAATGTAAAATGAGCAAACCACTTACCATTTAGTGTTCGGTCACAAGGACAGTCTTGAATTTGACCAGAACTACACGCCTGAGTTATGGCGAATGTTACTCCTGCAGAAGTGATGGCATGAACAAATGAAGTTTCCCTTGTATCTGCAACCATTAACCATAAATCACGGTTATTAAATAATGCACATTTCTTTTGATATTATGTATTAAATTGTAAAAAACATAAGTATTAGCTGTAATCATATAGAAATTTATTACAGGTGTACAATCGACTTTCGAGAAAGTATCGTTTAAAATAATTATAAAGAGGCGGTCGGGTTGGTAATGTCATTCATATCATTTGAATGTATGATTTTTAGGTTCTGGCAGTTATATACTATAACTAATAAAGTATGGTTAATAAAAATTGTCTTTAGAGCTGGAGATAAAATGTAGTGGAATGGAGCCAGGAAAAAGATGATTATCAATGTCAGTAAATCACTGCAAAGAATTGAATTGCTTTTTAAGGAAAAGTTACGAATCTGGAATTGCTCGATCTCTTCAACAATTTTATTCAAATGTGAACAAGTCGTGGATTTGCAATTGCGTAGTAGCTGGAATAACAAAATAGCAATTCCTAGTAAGAACATGGAAAACTTGATTGGTACAAGTACAAGTGCTACTCTTTCTTTATAAACTCGGGATTATAAGATTTGAAAGGTTACAAGTTACAAGATAGGTTATAGATATATTATGTGCCATACTCCTCAAAACCTGATACTATTAGGTAAAAACTCATTTACACCGGTACAGGTTTTAGGAGGATCTTATACACATAATAAGCATTTAGTGAAGTGATACTCTTGTACCACAATTGCCCCTTCGACATAAAATGGACACAAAAGAAATCTGAAACGTCACGATTTACAACTTTAATCTCCTCAAACTTCAATTTACTTCTTTGTGAAATCATTCTTATTGCATATTGCATATCAGACTGCTTTTTGGTGGATTTGTAACGCATTTATTCAACATTTTATTGTAGAATTTCGACACATTTTAACAACGCTGTCAACAGAAATGACTGAAATACTGTTTATTGCAAAAGAAGTATCCCTTTATTGTACGTTCCATCTCCATTTTTATACAATGATATTTTTAAATGACCACGCAGACCTAAGAAATAAATTTAACATAATATCTATGTCTCGCAGTTTTCATTACAACGTATTATTTAATTAACTAATCTCTAGTGTTTACTTTGCTGTCTATAATTTTCATTGCCTTTCCAAATAAACCTCTTTTGCCACATTAACCACAGAAATGATCCGTAATAAGTTGAATATAGTATGGCCCCTAGCAAGTAAAAAATGTTCTTCATGTTTCAGCATAAATTGCTCCGATTGCTCTACTTCTAAAAACATTAGTGTAGCCCTTCTCAAACACAAGATTTCCTAGATATGAAAACGTCTTAGATTTCCATCGTTGAACTGTATTATACAAGAAAGCTGATGCACTTTTACTGCTGAGTCACTATCTCTTAATGATAATGTTAAATAATAATAATGGAAATGAAGCTGTAAAATTTAAATCTTCAGAAAACTGCATTATAATAGGAATAATGATAGCGAATGATGACTGTAAAAAGTGGAAACAACTTCATCTTCAACAAGACGTTTCTTGGACGTCAATCTATTTCTCATTGTAAGAATAATAAAAGCATGTTTTTCTCTCTCTACAGGACGATGATGAGACGAGTGTGATCCTAATGGAGGAAAAACCTTTAAATTACGATGACGAGGAGTGAAGTGAATGTTGTTCTTGACAAAAGAGACATGAAAAAAGTGTATTACAAGAGCACATGGAGAGTTTTCAATGACGTTTTCGATGCATCTTCAATACAAATGGAGAGCAAGTCGATGTGGCGATAATAGCTCACTTCTTGTAACAAGAGGCAAACAGTTGTTCGAAGTAACGCCCTCTGATGCTACTATCAGCAGGAGATACTCGTGGACAAGAACATTTTTACGCAAATGAAAGGAGCGAGGGATGTCGATGTTAGAGCCAGAAATGATGAAATGGTCCTTTTGTCAACGGAACAATAATCGTCAACATGAGAATCGTGTAGTGAGGTTGTGTTTGTTAAGTTGTGCTGCTGATTTCATTATTATGTTGCTGAACACAAGAAGCAATAATAAAATCAGTGTAAGAAGGTAAAACAACATGAACATGACAAGACAAACCTGCACATTTTACTACAATCTTTCAACAACTCAGACACGGACCAGTTCACTCTCATCAATTGCACTTTCCCTGTCCGTTGCTCAAGAAAAGTCAATCTCAGGTGACTTGCTGACTGACATGCCTCATTCTCAATTTCATTCAGAAAAAAGTTCATTCACAAATAGGTCTTTATTGAGAGACATGGAAAGAAAGCAATCACATTTTTCTCATGATTGCATTCGTCAGCTCGTCTCTCAATTGCATTATAAATCACAGGATGCCACCCACAAGATGATGATGACTGATTGCTTGTCATTCAGGAAATTCTAAGGGTAATGGAAGTCCAAACGCAGAGGCGTAGGTGTGCACAAGTTAACCCTCACAGATACTGAATAGCAAACCATCTCCAGTTTAGCATTGTGCGTTAGATTGACTTTCTTAATTAAGTGAAATATTAAGTAAATAATTAAAATTCATGGAAGGGCAAAGATAGAATGACAAGGCGATTCATCATATCTTAAATTAGCTAAAAATAAGACTGAAAAATTCACCTGAACCATTCACAAATCTCATCTGAGCTCATCATTTAATATATACGGGCAAGTTTAGAGTGAAATACATATTATAATGTATATATATTAGGTAGTCCGTTTATTCAATTGCATATCACATAACATCTCTGTTTTTCTCATCTATCATCTACCTATCTAAATTTCCATCCCATATTTCACAAGAGGACAGGGAGAGTGGCTGATTGATAATCGTATAATAATCAATCATTTCTTAAACAAACTTCACAAGCAAACAGTTTAACCCTTTCTGTTTTTTCATGTTCAAGTAGCATGCGTGTGCAGGTCTCTCTCTGGTTTGTTGATTGATAGCTAATAAATCCATCCATTTGTTCTCTTCGTCGTCCAACGAAGTTACTCTCCTGTCCACCTTTTCTAAAGAAGAAAGTCGAGCGAGGGAGTGAGCAAATGAAAACAATGCTGATAGCTCCAGCAAGCAAAGGAAGCTCTTTTTTGAATTGTCTTGTGTATTTTTGAAGAAAGAAAAATCTTTATGTAAACAATGAAGGGAGACTTGATTTTAGGGTGAGCATTTTCTTGTGTAGTTCAAGTTCAAGTAATTTCAAATTTTGTAACTCCAATGGGTAACAATGGAGGAACCGGATGGAATATGGAAGGGAAGAGAACAAACATTCGTCAATTCTACCTCCATGAACGTGGGCCGTTCCCAGGAACTAGGCCAAACCGCAATTGTGCTTTATGTTCTACGAAAGGAACTACAAATTGTACCCCATTAACATCTCCCATTTAACAATCACAATTG
This sequence comes from Cyphoderus albinus, assembly GCA_021029165.1. Classification (NCBI taxonomy): domain Eukaryota; kingdom Metazoa; phylum Arthropoda; class Collembola; order Entomobryomorpha; family Paronellidae; genus Cyphoderus; species Cyphoderus albinus. The sequence goes on along the minus strand of VYYJ01000355.1, from coordinate 62,429 downwards.
ATATCTTTTTGAAAGCACACCAAAATGTTCCCATGAGTCATAAACATTTTGGAGCAGCGCGTTAAATGGTAGAGGACGTTGTGAGAGATGATTGATACATTGTACATCTGTAATAATGGATGTACATTTCCTATACAGTGATTATAAATGACAACTGACATCGCAGGGAGGTCTTCCTCTCAACAAGTGATTTTTTCCATATTTTTTATACCTGTGACCTTTCACTTGAGTGTTTATGAATTATCCTGAAATTGTGTAATTTTTACGAGCTATTTTCCGTCTCTCCGCCTTTTTCCTGGCTTATTGCATTTATTTTCTTAAAAGGCTTCCTAACGGGTGAATCGCACAGTTCATAAGTAGACACCTTTCTATTACACTAAAAATGTACTCGCAATAATGTGATGACACTGATGGTCTCTTTTGTCCGAAAAGTTTTTGATAAAACATAAAAGCTACAATGACTCGAAAAATGAGTGATTGTCTTTTATAAGGTAAAAGGAAAAAGAATAAAAAATAGTGGACAAGGACAATTTGTATAGGTTTATAAAAATATGTACATTGAGTGCACGATGTAGTAAAAATAATCATAAGGGAATTTGTGGTCGTTTAAAAGTTGCACAACAACTAGTTAAAGATAAGCTGTGGTTGATTGATATAGTGAGCAGACAATAAGCTACCAGTGAGTGAGTAGAGTAATGCAGCCTGATGAGTAGCGCGAATGAGACACTGACTCTGCTAAAAAGATAAGTGACCAATAATGCAGGTTTGTTGGTAAAAGCGAAACACCTTTCTTTGAATGTCCATTTGATTGCTTATAAAAAGTAGATAGTGAGCACGACAGGTTCATGTGCTCCTTTTGTGGTGTAAGAATGGCTTCGATAGCGTGAATAGAGGACGTAAGATTTACTACCGACAAGAGAAGAATAAAAGATAGCACTGCAGTAACTTGTCAACAGTATCAGCATGAGACGCTGCTTCTTCGTCTTTCCTAAGAATGGGTTGATCAAACAGAGAAAAAGGAATAAAGTTCATTCTTCCCTCTTTTATTCTTTTCTTCAGAAAGGTACTTGCTTGTGTACAAACTACTTTTGTCCATTGTTGTCATTACCGGAGAGGTGGAAAACTTTTTATTTCCCACGGTTTGCTTACACACTTTGCCTTTTCAGTGGAAAGAAAACACTAAAAAGCAAAGTGAGTGGCTTACTCGCATTATCAACTTTTAGCTTGTGTAAACATCAGATCAGAAAACAAAAATAATAAATACCTAAATGGATATTTGGATCGTCATCATCATTTTCATTTTATTTGAATTAGTTTATCTTCTCTTGAGTAGCGTGTTATGTGTCAGGTCAATGTCAGCACTTTGTACCTGGAATTTCACTTAAATCCTATGATCTCTCCGATCATGATGATGATGTTCACTGGAGAACGATGTGCATTTTTTGTAAGACTGAACACGGTTTTTTTTCACTCCCGCAGTTAAAATTCTTCGCTTTCAAACGCAAATGCAGGAGGCGTTGTACTATTTTCAGAAAATTAAATGAGTGAAATATTATTACGGCGACACTGGGGAAAATAAACCGAGCAACTCATCAGCTCATAGTATGCTACGGACGACGATAATGACGAGACAAGCCAATAATAAAAAATGCACTGGTAAATTGAGTATAGCTGTTCATCTTATCTTTATACCCTTTATGTCTCCTTGTCTTATCTTCCCATTTCTTCAAACAACACCTTTCTCGTACGAAGATCTAGGCGCATCAGGTGCATGACCCTATCCAGACACAACTGATGCTAACTTAAGTTTGCTCTGTGTTCGTTCATCATGTTGGAATTTAGTTCTGCGTGAATTCAAGTTTGGTTACTCTTACTAGTAAGTGTTTTTTCTTCATTTAAGGTTACCAATCATAATCATATCATTCATTTATTTAACACAACGATTTTACGCTATTTATCAAGTTGTTTAAGACAACCGCTTGAGAGGCATATTCGTTTTATTGGGTTTCTTTTCTCAACATGGTTGAAACTCTCTGCTTGAAGTTTGAAAGAATGAAATGTTCTAGAAACATTTATTTCACCCTTTTCCTTATCATCATTGAGGTTGTTGTAAAACTGATAAGCTGCAGTATTTAAAAATATCTACTTATTGATTCACTAAATCTTCAAACCTTCCCTTCCACTTTACAATTTACGGTATTTTTAATACTGTAGCACACCAGGAAATTTGGATAGAGTCTAACATTAGATAAGGTGCATTTTAACTTTAAAGAGGTATTTTCAAATGTATGCCTAATAGCCTAATGCCTAACTTGATTAAGATTAGGTAGTTTTGTCTAGATGGTACAGAAAGTGGACAACTGTGGCTGTCCATCGTTGTCCTCATTGCAACTAAAACGTAGGAGAAGAAGTGCGTTCCTGGTGATAATTAATCTCTTGACTTGAGCTACACCTAGGTCTTCTAAGAAATAAATTGCACCTCATAGCTCTACAAGTAATCTATCATAGAGCAAACTATGGTTAAAATCTGTTGATGGCAAAGTTGCAGCTTTGTTGTTCGCACCTGACATTCGTGCTAATTGTGCGCACGCACACCCTACCCACATTTGAGGTTGCAAATGACAAATGAGGAGAAAATTTGTCAAAAATATAGTTCTTGCAAACGCTGTGATATTTATTGAATAACTCTCTTCATGCACACATTGTCCATAAATTAAAATAATTAACCTTGGCTATTATAGTTCTTGCCGGTCGGTCGGGGTCCATTTTTGTATGAATGATATACATCGTCTCTCTGATAAATTATTTTCAAGGTATCGCGTCAGCATACATATTGTGGCAAATTAGTTGACACGAGTAAGCTATCAAAAGAGCATGGCAATTTAATGTTGTTTTTGGTAATAGACTGCTCATGTATTCTACCAAAGAAATTTGTTGAATTAATCTCCTCACAAAGAAGATCTATCCATCATAGATGATTATTATTATAAACGTAACAAATTCTTATTTCGTTGGGTAGACACAAATGCATGTTTGTCTTTAATCATATCACTTTTGTGACTGCTTTAGGCAATGCTGTTACGTTTGTTTGCTCTGTCCAAATGATTTGCTCCAATCAACGCAATTTATTCGAGGCGTCATAAAAGTTTTCAGATGAGAATTTATACCCTTGTTTTTACGACCCGTGGTCAAGCTTTGTCTGCGTTCATTAACTTAATATGAATTCGGACAAATGCGACTTTTGTAACAATAATTCGTCATACCTGAGCAGTAATTTTCAGAATCTCATCAAATATTCAATACATATAAGAGAATGACTGTCATTACACCCATTTTGCAATATATCAAATACTTCCAATCACAAAATACGACAAGAGAAGCTTAATAAGTATCTAACCAAAAAGCAAATCGATTTCTCAAAAATATTTGCCAGTCTAGCTAATGAAATACGTGGACAGGTACCACCACAATTGATTAACAACTTGGGCCAAAGAGACAAAAATGCTATGAGGTTTACATTTACAAGCCAACTCCATCCTAGACTGCATGATAATGATAATAATTGATAAACTGCTCACTAACTGGTTCGACAAGTCGCAATCTTTTCACACCGCTCTTTCCATTACATAAATACAGCGATTGTAGTTCCATTTCATAAAACCCACAAGGAAATAAATTAGATTTTAATTTATAGTCAATGTATTTGTTTGTAGTGCCAAATTGAGAACAACCCACCTGGTACTTACGTGGGGAAAGTGTGTGACTTGTAACTTACAAAAAAGCGTTCTTTAGGAGTATTCATCAACAGCAGTTTATTACTTCATTATAATCTTGGTCAGTATCCAAAAGACGCTAAATGGCATTTAAAATGTCTCATTGGAAATTGTTTAATAACACAAATGGGCCATACTCTACTCTACAAACTTTTAACCATAATACCCTACTGCTATAATAAAGAAACTATGAAAATTAGAAATCAGAAAATACGTTTCATTGTTTAAAACGTCGCTGTAAAATAAATAGGTCGCATGCAATTTTATAATGTGGCAAAGCGACTCGTACATGCATGGACCATTTGCAATTAAAGACGATGAGAAATGGAAGAACTCCGCTGAAGTTCCGAGATGTTTGCTAATCTTCAATTTATTACCTGGTTTTTTCACCTGAGGCGTAATAAGAGTTAGAAACGAGCGAATTTTTATTTTGTCCGTGTGAGATGAGAACGATAAGCATTGGAGATGATTAAGCAATCAGTCTAATGAAAATGTACACGGTATACATTTCAGACTGTCAATCGTATGTATGAGAGTGACAGGTTTAATCTTGCTACGGTTTCACTTTGAATCGGCCAACAAGTTGTGCACCGCAGGTGAAGACGAAGGTACACAGGCAATGTGACAATAATTTGCGCATGAACGAATTCTGCACGTAGCTTAAGCTGTTACAAGTATACTGAATGTCAAATTATTGCAACTTGTTGAATTTATGCATAAATAACGATCCACTTTTATAGACAAGACTGAATATCATTGTCGTTCTTCCTCTTAATCTTCTCGTTGTGTAAGTGTTCAACTCATTAATCCATCGGCGGGATTGTCCTTTTGCTAACATTGTTGTTATATGGACAGGCAATTTGCAGAAGCAGTTTGTATGCACCGTGAGGGGTAGGCTGTATAATTATGAATGAATGACGGAGACGTGATATTTCATTTTATTACCTCGGTCAAGGATTCGGCGAATACTTTTGGGATGAGATGAGCAGTTCCATCTTCGATTACGAAACTGAAATTGGCACTCTGCCGTCGCAATCTGCGCACCTCTTGTCGCCTCACGAATGATTTCCGGTTCTGAACATAAAACAAATAAAACACGTGAAACTCTAGTTGAAATCACAAACCCAACGTCACTAAAAGATATGAGATAATTTTCAGAATATTCTACAGAAACATTCCGGAAGTCAAGATTTAAACCTATGATTTCCAGAATTGCATTGTCAGATTTATAATACTTTCTGTTTTCTTACCTTTGGTACAAAAACTGCGCACTTTACGACGATGCCGATGAGGCATGCCCACCGCGTTCCCGTGGACAATAAAATTAGACGAGTCTTTCATATTCCTTCTCGTTTTACGACACATTCTCACCGGATCTAAAAGTAACTGACTTGAGGCGGGCGGATCCGTAAATCCTCTGGAAAAAAAGTACGAAAATGAAAAGAATAAGTTGGCACATTTTTTCAAATACAAAATTGGCACTTTTAGAATTATTAGAAATTGCTTCATTTGTAGGAACGAAGTAGCAGAGCTTTAATGGGCATAAAAAATTGCAACGCAGATCTGAATTCACAGCAAATAAGCAGTTTTATTACCTCTTGTAGCAGTTAAAAAGAGCTTGTAAATTATTTTAAAGGTTTGAAAAACATGACTGGAATATTTACGACATACGAGTGGTTCCATTACATCTTCATAAGATTACGCACATTTTATAACGGGTGTTTTAAGCATTCCTTATTTTCTTTACGAAGCAAATACTTTTTTACTCCCTTCTTTAAGTTTTACTATAGATCAGTGCACTAATACGATTTGAGGATGACGAAAGCAGAAAGGGAAAAGCGTTATAGTATAAAAAGTGTATTTACAAGCTTAACAATTTCTAGAATCCAAGGCGTACGCATAACTATGAACATTAGAGTAGAGCACTGTAAACGGAGACCAATATAATTGATGAGTTCTAGTTAGGTTGAGGCATCCGTATTATCTATCAATGTGTGTGATCTTTCTTATCTTTTATTTATTACCCTTCACCTCACATGAATATTTTCTGGAGCTTTTGTCTGAATCACATCTCATCATTTTTTCTATTTCCATTTCTCTCTTTTATCTCTTTCTCCATGTTTCACAACCAACCCTGCTGGTGTACAAGAGAGTACGAGAATGAGTTAAATGAACTAACGCACGTTGCTGGCTCACTCAGTGTGGCAGTGTGGCACTTGTACCTGTGCCAGCTTTATCATAACGACTCCTTTCCTTGTCCGTTCAGTGCCTGCTCCACTAATACAATCTCAAAGTAATGTTAATCAGTTTATAATCCCTAGCTGGAAGAAAAAGAGCTGTTTAAGAACAAAAAGAGTTTTAGTGAGTTTATTTCTTTTTTTTACGAAGCAAGTAGTAAGATTGTGCATACCAAATCCTGCATATTTATAACCTTTCCTAATACTTTTCCCTTTAATAAACTCGAATTCAAGTCATAATAAACATGTAGTTATTCTGAAATCCATCTAAAGAAAGAAAAGCGTAGTGCGTATCTTTGGCTTGACTGATAGGCCACGATGATGATGTACAGTCTCACTCACTCAAGTCATCTCAGCTTGTGGCTTGTTTCACCTGATGCATTAAGAAAACAAGTGCATCACTCCGGCGAACTGTTGCCCGTTTCACTTATTATTACGATTCCTTTCTTTTTCATCATACCACTTGGAGATATTACACACGCGTTAAGTTTTTCTCTAACGTTATCTCAGGTTTCCTACCCTTTCTTCAGCATTTCATTATGTGATGTAATGAGGGAGATAACGAGAATTTAAGGGAGATACAGATTCTGCTGTGAAATGCAGGTTCCTTGTTCTCGCTGGACTCATGAAAAATGAATTGTGAACGAGTTGTACACTGTGATTGAGTTTAGAGACCTCACCTCAACTCATCTCGCCAACTACATGCTTTTAATTTTTTTTCCTTCCGAACTCTTAAATAGAATGAGTGTTACGTTGCATACCAAATGCGCATTCTTGAACATTTATCAGACAGACTGACTAGATTCTCAATTGACCCTTTTTCTAGACTGGAGCTGCCTGCGTTTGTCAGTATTTATAAATGAATCTTGGAAGTACAGCATAAATAGTTTCAGCTTACTATTAACATTATTAAAATAAAAAAATGTAAAGAAACTGAATTTGGTTTGGCAGAGGAGAATGACTTTGGTGGTGGCCAGAAGCAAGCGTTTGATTTAGACAGAGGGACAGGGAAATGTACGATGTTGTTTGTTTGTTATACTTATAAACTCGTAAATTGCTTCAGTGATGTAAACACACGTCATCATGACTCATGAGGGCTGAAAAAGAGGAAGTGGTACAGATACAGATATAGCTGCATCCAGAAGAAAGTAAATGTATTATTATAGTGTACGTGTAAAATCCAAGGCATTTATCTAAAAGCAGGACCTCACTGAAAAAAAATATCTGAACTGAACACTGCTCAAATTTTTCACTTTCCTCTAGAACTTTTTATATCTAAGGGGGATTAAGGATGGATGAAAATGAGTTATTGTAAAGTTTTGACCTTTCATAACATTGATTGCAAGATGATGATGTCTAGAATTTAGAAAAGGAACCCTTAATTTCAGACGCGTGGAATACACGCTTTGCTGCAATTAAAGCAGGTAACTTTGGTTCGTCGAAAAATTTTACAATTCTCTAAAACTATTCGAGAAAGGTAGGTACCATCTCCGTAATTACTGTTATTAATAGAAGTTCGTTTACGTTTTGGGACAGACGTTCCCCTACAATTAACCGAAAGTAAATCCCACGCAGACCCATGGGAGGAGGAATGCAACGTTCGTCTGTGAATGCACAATTTAAAAAATATCTAACTTTTAGTAGTCCGTTCAAACCTTCTACTCTCCTGTTAACACAGTCAAACTATCGGTGATTATTAAACATTCGGTTTTAGAAGTGTATCAAAGGTGTGAACCTACCATAATCAAAGGTATTCTACAAAACGATTTTTCGGGGACAAAAGGTCATTGGTAATCGCTCCTTTTAACTTTCTCATTTTTCTTAGAAAAGTAACAGGAATGTTAATACCTACATAAACCGCGACATTTCGGCTTCAAACAATATTGGAGCATCATAAAAATGCATTGTTGCATGGATGGGGAATATTCAGAAGGAAAAGCAGTGTGAGCGATATAAATAAAAGCAATAAAATTCATACTCATAAATGCCCTTGGTCTAATCAGCGGTTTATTTGGCGTGGCGGTACAGTACATTTAATATGATACTCTTAAAAAATAACGCGTATGCATGCATGATGAAATGACAAAATGTACAATATAATCGCTTCAATCCGAACCAATCTAGCCTGGCAAAGCATTGAGTTGCCCTTTGCCATGAGTACTTCTTGTGGTAGTAGCATTTCAATGTCAGTTTTCAGTCCGCATTGACACTTTGAATCTTCTCAAAAGAAGAAATTTGATAGAATACATTACAATATATTTACTTCTGTCAGAAACATTGGTGATGGATGTTACTAAAATCGTGATAAGACATTCCACCTGTGTGAGATGTGTATATATGTATGTTATAAGCTGCGTATGTGTCTACGCATATACATTACTAACTGAAATGTCCCTACTCATACTCATATGTCACAATCCGGAAGAATTCGTTACCTACTACAGATGTAAAATTTTCTATGCATTTTTGTCGAATAAGTGAATACCTTCAAGACGATACCTTCAAGAAATAAAGCTAGAAACTCAAAAGCCTTTTATATTTAAGCGTAGGACGTTTTTCATTAAACAGGATTTTTTCTCATTATTTTTCATAAATAAATATTATAATAATTTTTATGAATATTTTGATTATTGAATTCAATTAAAGTGATATCATCCAATTCGACCTCTTCAACCATCATCGCCATATTATGCAGAATTAACGTATTCAAGCAAATAATAATTCCACGAAGCAGCAACTTTGATGGAGCGAAATCTGGTGATGGCTGACAAACTATTGCATTGTTTGAGCTGTTTCAAAAACCTCGTAATTTTGCACACATCTACGCTCCTCACTTACAACATAATTTAAATAATTAGAAATAATTTGTTGGTCACGATTCTGATATGAGCTTACCAAAATGTACTTAACATTTATCAGTTACATAACGTGTTAGTAGGTATCTTAAGAGCAGTGACAATATGGATACCTATAATACATAGTTTCCAACAAAATTACCGACGAGGAAAAAACGTCGGGAAGAAAGTCATGGACGAACAAAAAATCATTGAAAAAGTAGTAGCTCAACAATAATAAAGTTAAATGAGTTTAGACGAACTATTTAAAATTACTGCACAGCTCGAAGGCTTGGTATGGTTTATCACCTTTCGAAACGGCCTCGGGTAATCAAAACGAATATTATTGCTGCGATTATTATTATTTACACCAAATAGCCTGGAACAAAGTATTAGTTTGCTTGAATTTAGTTGAAGATAAAGTTTTCAAGTTTTAAAAACCTGAACGTCTTTGAACTGTCCTTATGTATGGTATAATGTGCTTAGCAGGTATAATTCCTATAAAGCAACCATCGCAATCACAATAACCATAACCTATGAGGTGTTACATGTGATCCTTTAAACACGCTGTGTGCATTTCTATGTTTGAAGGTTATGGTTATGTGCCTTGGAGCGTCTATTTATACATAAATGTGCTTATTTACTATGGGCATACGTAACGCAAGTGTTTATTGAAAAAAACCAAGTTAAAAGTAAAGAAAAGGAGAGCAGGAAAGAAAAATGTTTTCAACAATAGAGAGCCAGACAGCGTCTTATTCAAAGTTCACACACACCAATTTAACATGCATGTCGGGGGAAGGGACTATCCTTTTCCAGGCATTCGAGACAAGTCTCCAGGCTGACGTAATAATATTAGAAAAGAAAAAAGCATTTTCATGAACAAAAGGGATGGAATGGAATCCAGTAATAATAACTCTGATGAACAAGGAAGTTTTCTGTGCTAGAATTAAGGCCAGTCTACAATATAGGTTTACTAATTGCTGCTTCATTAAACTAAAGAAACTAATCCGAGATCATGGGCAATCATTTAGAAACGTACTTGGTTGAGGCTTGGCTTTAAGTATTAGGATTGGTTATTACTTGCAAATGCACTCATTTGACAACTGGATTGATGTTCTAAAAGGAGAAAGTGTTGTAGTATCATTTCAGCCACAAAACGTGTTATATTTCGCATTTCATGACAAGTGCCCTAACGAAGTCAAACCTGACTGACATGATAAAGTTCAAATCCAAATTGAAATTGTTTCTTTGGACAAGTTCTGGAGTTCAGTAAGGGTAGAAGAATTCTCCTTCTGAGGATAAAGAAAAGTACCAATCACAAAAAGCAAATGAGCAAGGAATTCGTAGAAGATGAAGAAAGGATAATCTTAAATCATATGCGAGTACAGAAAAGCAAGCCTATAAGGAGATTACATAACCTTTATATACTGTTAAGGTAAGCGTTTTACTCCTGGCAGAGGTCTCAATATTTTACCAACTTTATATGACATCTCTTGACAATTTATTAATTTGTCTGTCATTGTTTACGGAGACTACGGGTTGTGGATGGAATGAATTAGTACTCGTAAATAATCCTACATTAAGCAAGCATTGAGGAGAATGGACAGGGGGAAGTGGGAGATGAATGGTGAAAAAAGGAATTCGTTTCATGATTTCGTAGTCCTACACTAATGGGACAGAAAAGTAAGCATGGAGGAAAGGAAAACAGAATTTGATTACGTTACGCTGGAAAAGTTCCTAGAACCACTCTTTTTCCATATTAATAAAAATAGTTGCATTAGAAGAAGTAGAAATGTTTCACCATGCTTTGCAATGTGCATGGGGCATGTGTACCTCACGTATTGTATATTTATTATTAAGATATAAATATAAGCAAAAGCAAACCTGAGCAATAAATATAAGCGATAGTCTACAAAAATATTTATGCAAAAAAGGTTGGCATACAAAAACGTTTCCTCTTCTTACCCAGAACACATTGGAATGACAACTGTAGTGGCGACTGACATAATCAAAATCCACATGAAATCCATCATGCGAAGATATGAGCACAATACCAACTGCTTTGCTGTAGTAGTGGAATTAAATGATGCGTCTTCGTCTCGTTACTGCTGCTACTGCTGCTTTTGTCGTTACAGTGTGTCTCAAAAATCTCTGGGTTCAGCATGACTTCTTGAAAGTAGTACAGTTTTATTTCCACCAAATGACTGAAGTAGCATTCACCTTCACCATTGGAAGAAAAGTGCACGGCATACTAATTTAGTACAAAATCGTTGCAACTCTGCCTCCGCAGAATCTAATTAATTTATAACGATATTTGACGGTTGGGAGGTGATGGAGTCATTTAAATTCTATCACTGCATCAGCCTGTTCAATTTGTCACTTTCAAACTGCCACCTTCAACAAATAAATGAACAAATTGAAGGATCGCACGTAAAGTGGTGTGGTAGTGTGTAAATGAATGAATGAAATAAAAGAGTTGATATATATTTTTTAGGCAGATCTGGCCTGTCTGAACTTGTCTAGTATTCAAACAACACTAACAAAATTCAACTGTTAACAAGGATTGACTGGTGACTGGGCACCACCACTTTTGCTCATTGAGAATTAAAGTATCTGTTTATTTATTAATGTTATTGCGCATAGATTGCATTGTTCTTCTTCACCTCCTTTTTTGTTGATTTTATTACATCGTAGTACAGCTAGTTGACACGATCAACGATAACGATAAGCTGCGTGCACAACATAACCAGCAAGGGGGTTGCTTGTGTAGAAGGTATTCATGTGCCTATTTTATGCGCTAAGTGTCGCAGTTTGTCTTTTCTCTAAATGTTATAATGTGATGATTATTTGGTATTGGTTTTTATTGATGACGTGACAAGATGGAAATAGATAGTGTATTTATGGCTCCACGTTTCTTTTTCGACAAAAGTATCTCTTCGTGTTGAATCCTCAATTCAACCCCACAGCTTTTGATGAACAACGTGAAGAATGTGGTGAGAAGAAAAATGTGCAAAAACGTCTAGGTGTATCTTTCACAGAAGTCAGAAAGTGTAAGCTTGTCCTGCAAAAGATCTTTTGGAGATGTTGAGGAAAGATAAGGAAAAAAATCTGATAATTCTTCTCTCCTGATAGTAGAACAACAAACGTGGTGGAGCCAGTACTGCCTTACAGAGTGGAGTCAGTCAGTCATCATCGAAAGAAAACTCGTTGCCTTGTCCTGTACTGCAATGTAAGACAATACACCAATATTAATAATAAGGCAATAATAATAATGAGGATTTAAGTTTAGAAATGAGTGAGTAGTAAGTAACTGCTTAGAGGTCTTTAATGATCCTCAAATACGTATTGTTATAAGGGTTTAGGAGAAAAATTTGAATAAAAGAACAAAAGTACGTACAACTATTCAACAAACAGTAGAACAACACATTTTACTGATCTCTCTGTCTAGTTATCTACTCACTCAGATAATGTAGATGGCATTTTCGCATTCTTATATTCTTCTCATTTCTTTTGATCCTCCATCTCGACTTTTTTCAATCTTATGTCTTTGACTTTTTGATGCTAGGTATACTTATTTACCAGACTGCACTGATCTGACGATGTGCTTCTATTTACTACTAATGCTACATTAACTATACGAAAAATGCAGGGAATAGAAAAAGGATGAAAACAGGTTACTGTTTATGGCCAATTACAAGCTTATAGATCTTCTGATGTGATTATATTAGATTTTTACTCCTTACACATTACTTCATGTGAACACAAGTGATGTATGCATTATGATTATCTAAAAGTGTATTTTTCAGACAATGTTTAATAGTGTCTCTCTTTGTACATCTTATAGAATTTTCATATTCAATGATACCTTCAGTGAATGAAACGGTTTGTATATAAACCCTATTTGATATTCACATGCATAATAGCAAAAGGCGCTATCAGATTCATTTTACATTATTACCTGGGATTTGATGACGACGATGAAGCGAAGAAAAGATTTTCTCACTTGATTTGCGTCCTACTGCTGCGTTTGGAACAAGTTCTCCGAAGATGATGAAACAGCGGACGAAATAGAACTCTATTGTTCGGCAGGATAAATGGCGTAATATTTGTATTGTTTAAAAATGTTTATAGTGAGAGGGACAATTGTTTGCAAAAACGTTAAGTGGGAGATGGTATTGGCTAGTTGACAGGTTGCGTGCTACCGGGATTCACTCACTCGTTGTAATTGCACTTGTTACAGTGGCAAAACAGTTAAACGTGATATCTGCCACAAAACCGCATTTGAGATAAGAGTTTTCTTTTTTCGTACACTTGTTCTCACAGATATATTGTCAATGAATTGGACTTGGTCACAAATTGCTTTATGACAGCTGCGAAAAGATAAATTGTTCTGGTTCAATTCCGAGTTCTTATCAAGTCTTTTATGGAAGTTGATTTATACAGAATAAAAAAGTAACTTTGGGGAAGTGGCATGTCTCCAGCACAAGTTCTTTCTGGTTAAAGTCATTGAAAACTTACTGCATTTCTCCATGCAGTGTTAATTTTCGTGAATTACGTAATACCGATGGTCAATTTCAGTATAAAAAATTTACCATATTATATGATATTATAATTAGAGTCACAATCTCACCATGTCACTCTGTGTTCAAGTTCATGAAAAAGCCGGCAACGTCTGTATTTTGCACAGTTGGAGTGAACAGAATTGAAGATTCAGCGGCAACATGAGGAATTGTTGAATGGAGATGAATGTTGATGTAGACACAATAAATTACGTGCTACGACTTACATAATGATATGCAAAAAAGTAGCCAAGTGTCAATATTTTTTGCAGATTCGCACGTTCACCTGTGAAGCTCACTCTTCAAGAAAGTTTTTTTTGTCAATCACTCACAAGTTCTCCAACCAGTCAATCTGCAGTTCGTGGATGCATGCAATAAACTTGGGCGCTCTGCACTGACTTTTTCAAAGAGAAGTGTTCCACCTTTGAAGAAAATATGAATTGGATTGGAATTGGTGATGAGTGAGAAGAGCTTCTTTTCTTTTCTTCTTACTTTATTTCATAGGTATCGACAGGCAGGTAGGTAAGTTTGAGATATTTGGGCACGCAGAAATACAAAGGAAAACGTAAAACGAGGACCTCCAGGTCTGTTTCTGTTGCAGTTATAAAAGTGCACGTCGTCGTCCATCCGTCCAATCTACCCGTCCCTTCAGAAACTTCTCCGCCGAAGTATACGCAAGTTTCAGGCAATAATGTACCTTGTCTCTTCTCCCTTTTCAAACGACCACTTTTGTGAGAAAGGTGCCTCTCTTTCTGTGAAGAATTCTTTCTGCTTGCTGCATTTGCTCACCACCGTTCCCTTGCTCTTTTCCTTTCATTTACCAAAATCACGTTGCTACAGATTTCTACGTGTAATAAGTGTGTGCCATTGTAAGTAAAGGGCAGAAAACAGTTTTTACGTCGCATCGTCATCATTCACTCACACACTCTCACGCACCGAGAGATTCACTATTCACGATACACAAACATGAGAAGCAGACAGTCCTCCAGAGTGAAGGAAACAAAGTCTCACCGAAACCGACCGCACCGTCCGTTCGTTCCTTCACTTCAATAAATACCTTACTACTTTTCTCGAGCCTGACTATGTTTTGTCTGTTGCAAAGACCATTTACTGAAACCTTTCCTGGCTCTTGTATATTATATAGGTAAGTGTATCATGTATAAACTGAGGATAATACACACGCCTAAAGAGATGAAGATATGTGAGTGCGAGTAGCAGCAAACAGCTTTTTCTACTTTTAAGCTGCTGTTATAAGTAATTTCTTCTTCCTGAACTTCACTTACCTCTTGCATCTATCTCTCTCACTCCGGTTACAGCCGTATTCTAATCCATCTCACTTACACACTTCTCCTTCACAGACAGTCACTTGCAAGTGATGAGTTTAATACCTTTGTAAAAATCAAGAACTACAAATGGATTGTCTTTCCCTTTTCGTTATAAGGTAGCCAAGAAAGTAGTACGATACAGGATTAAGAGTGTAATGGGACCACTATGTGGAGAACGGAGAGATGGATATGCATCAATATGAAAATGCAATGCTATACGATTCACCTTCTCTTCGTGTCCATTTCTCTGACGTAAAAAAGTAAAAAAGAAACGAGTTAGTTAGACCTTCATATTGCCTTCATCTCATCGTCATCATCGCGAAGCTTTCGTATATTATAAATTATTATGATATGGGGATTACAAACGTCCGCATTCATCTCTCTGAAATCTTTGACTTTTACTCCTTCCTCTTTACCTCACTAGTTCCGAATTCAAACCTGGTCTGCGGCCAACTCGCTCTTATCTTTGTCAACATTAACATGTACAAGTTTTACATTACAGCCACTGATTCAATGATCTTGCCGAAATTATCAGCACCAGCCGTAAATTTATTAAAGATTTCGGCTTTATTTGCCAAAAAATGCAGTTGAATCGTGTACCAGAAAGCTTGTCTTTATCTGAATGCTACAATTAAGACACAGAATGTGCATGGAATTTCTTTAAAAATCCTTCCTTGAATCAAATCGGGTCAGCCACTGTCATGCCGAAACGTTATGCGAAGATGGTAAGGGGTTACACAAAATGGGTTTGAAGGCATTTGGTAAGGCACTGATACAATTTCAGCTCAGTTCAACTCTTTTTTGTTACTTTCCGTAAAGAAGCGAGCATTGAACATTGTACTCGCTATTCTTGAACAAACGCTTTGAAATAAATATGGTAGCTAGCGTATGGATAAAGAACTTTCCTAGAATTCACGAGTGACCTGAAGTGTAATCCGGTTGTTTGAGACTGATCGGTTTCGAAAAGATTATAAAGTTAAAAATGGGTTTACTGCGGATTTGATTCTTGAGTTTAGAATTTTACTCTGCATTGTACTATTGTTGTTAAGCACATGCGCAGAGCGACAAAGTCCATTTATTAAAGGTGTTTACCTGAAAGCGATTCCATGTTTCGCTTGAAATAGTTAAAATTTAATTCCTCATTCGATAAACATTTATTTTAAAGTAATAATCCAAGTTGATGTGGATCTTTTAACAAACGTTGTCTGAGTATAATAAATATTTTCAATCTAAGAAATAATATTAACAATTTTTTGTTTAACTACCTAATCACGCGGTTATAAACCAAATAACAATTGACTATCGACCAATTTAAGCTGTTAATTGTAACAAATGGAAAATAACAGAAAGTTTTGAGATGCGACAAACACAATGGTATACTGATTCTAGAAAAACTCTTTAACGATCTTCCATACACCATTCATTGTAAAAATATTTATCATAGTGTAACATCACAGTCATATTTAAAGCAATTTCCAACCTTATATCATTATACCCGCCCATTTTATCATTAGTTGTTTGTTAATGTTGTCTTAAAATTGGATTTTTTCCTAACCATAATCACCGTATTTTTCGTCATTCTCCGTTTCTTCTGTCCAACTTAGGTTGATTCTCTTACAAATACTAATTTAAATAATGAAAAAATGTTATTATTATTAATATTACTTCTGATCCCACTTTACCTCTGAAAAGTAGTAATGTTGCATACTCTGCTGACATTTGAAGTGCGAGACAAGTTTACAGATGCTCTTTTTTACTTAAAGCTTTTGGCTGCAAAATGAGTTCATTTAATGATAGTTTAAACAACTCAAGGTTGATAGAGAAGAGGAGAGGTAAGCAGTATTGTACTAAAATATTTAAGGAAGTTTTTCTCCAAAAACATTTCCTTATATTAAAAACAAACGCCTGTTGGACATACTTTTAATAAGTATTATTTGAGTGAACACGAAGCGAAAAAGGTAAGCTTTGGATTCCTTTGGGGGGTTTTTACAGGTTTTAAGGTAATCCATTGTGTAAAACTTAATTGCGGGGTTTATTGAAAATTTATTATGGGTTGCTCCGTTTTGCTTCAAAAAAGAATCTGAGAAAATGAAAATATCATACCATTTTGTTTATAATGTACATACTTTTTTACCTAAATGCTTACATGATTCCACATATGAGATAGAAATATAGTCAACGAGGTATTAAGTGAGGATAAGTATTTTTGGGAAACGAATAAAGGTAAAAATGCTTAAAGACCTCTCGGTTTTCATACATACATAAGTTGTAAATCTTGGTATAATCTCCAAAATATTTAGCTATTAGGACATGACGGTACACATTGCACGAAATAACTAAAAAGAAATGGACATCTGTAAACCCGGAAAATATTAAAAAGGGAAAATCCATCGGATTAAGTTTAAGAACGGCTTAAACTTTTGGAAAAACAATGCGAAACATGCGCTTCTTGAATGTTTCTCTTTTCCTGTTCAAGCACACCTTGTCAAACAACCGGTCAAATGTTTTGCTTATTGCGTTATTTTTCATTCATGAATCAGACAATTTCTCGTTGCTAAATACTTTGTGAGAATAATATGTCTTTAGCTTTTCATGTTAAATACCTATATACTCATTTATATTAACAATTTGGCTTTGTTTGCACCCACAAGGCAAAATGTCGTAACAAAATTCACACCACTTGCTTTTAAAATTTTACATGATCTTTAGAAAAACGCGAAGAAAGTGTTTAAGAAAATTGAAAATATTGTGATTTTGCGTTTCTACACAATGTTGATCGGTTTGGTGAGAAAATGTACTAGTGCCAAAGCTGAATTTAGGAAATACAGTTTGCAAGTTGAGTTTTCGTTTTGCAGCCATATAAAAGGAAGTTGTTCAGTGTGCAGTGTGCATTCTTTTGTTTACTGTCGAGTAAGTAAAAGTACACAAACAAGGAAAAGATAGTGATCTCCTTTATTGATACACACATTCCTTCTCCATAAACACTTCCAGAAATCATAAATACTCGGCTATTCTATTGTTGTGTACAAAATGCATTAAGAGGGAGATCATTGAATGTGTGTTTGCTAAGAGTACATTTTCATTTAAAAGTATGGACATTGTCAAGAAGATAGCAACAAAAAGCTCTATTCAGAGAAGACTCATCGTGACCACAGTCGCCGTGCTTATGATGATGTGAAGATATGACGGGGATATTAACTAATATATTTACAATACAATGCATTATTACATACTTTATTTAATGTTAAAGTTTGTGAGTGCGTATGAATATGTGTTACTTTGTAGGTGAAAAGTATCTTTTCACACTTTTGTTGAACGTTAAGAAGCACAAAAATGAAAGGATGAAAAGAAGCCGATCGTTTGTAGTTTACCTCTTGCAAACTTGTTAACAGTCTTTTCTTATTATTTTTCTGATTATCAAAAGAGAAGCGAAGTGAGAAGAAGACGAAGAAAAAAGAGAAAGAAGGGCCGCTCTCTTTGCTCTTGCTTACTTTGCTTATTACTCTCCACTTTGATGCCGGTACTGTTTATCTATCCATCCCGATAGTCTCATAACCTTCATAACCCATCTCTCTTTCTTATAAATACATTCAACATTCAAAATGGTCTTGATGATGGTGACGGCACGTAAATGCATTTTAAATGGAGAGAAGAATCGAAACGAAAATATTATACCGAATCTGTGTGTGGCAAGTAGCAGGAGTTGTGATGGTGGTGGTGGTAGCTCAGGTATTATTATCATCATTATCATGATCATTATATGACTCCAAATGTAGGTACCATTATATGTAGGTACCAAAACACGGCATACACTGGATCTACTGGAAAATGAATTCATTGGGTCTCTGAAGGAGCGCACAACAGGGGCTATATTAAACCTTGGTTCTACTGATCACTTACACTGATCCCAGCGTTCAAGCTAACTCCATTGCCTGAAAGGATGAGAAAAGGAAAGGTTATGAGTGCGCCTTGTCTTTGCTGGTTTCAGAAGCCGGTGAGCAGTAACTAATAACTAGTAACTTTGCATGAGCTTATCTTAAAAACATTTTAGCTCCCAGGCTTTGTATTTTTATGAATATATCGTGATTACGAAGAAGACGATGATGAAGATGAAAGAAAAGGGAAACACTATCATTACTATCGAAAGAATCGAGAGACCAGAGTGGAACGGTGGAGGAGACCACGAGCAGAGAAAGGTACAGCAAGTCAACCTGGAGTGCAACAACAATATTTCATTATTTTTCACTTCGCATTGCAATAATAATGTAATGGCTATATCCATAGATATAATAGCTGTGATGATGATGAGGCTGAGTGAATGGAATGATGGTAATAATAATGACGATGATGATAATGATTACATTCTGGTGGTGGCGGCGGCACACAATGCTTGCGTTACAGGCGTGTTGTGAGTAATAATGATATCTTGATTTCGACTAGTTACCACCTTTTCCTTTTTCACCTTTTCCGAAAGGCATCTCGCCGTGTTCGCCTTTACCTCAACATCATCATTCGCAGCAGTGTGCGTGGTAGATTCTTCTTACGGACAAAAAGAAATCAGCTCTCTTCTTGTTTCCCTGTGTATAAATTACAATAATAGGAGCAGGAGAAGAAAGAAAGTATTCAGCTCACACACGGAGCTGGTGAGAAATGAGAAATAACAATTATTGTTTTGAAACTTTGTTACTGATGATCTAAGCTTTCCCGTTTGATTAATTCAATCACAACATAGAAAGTAAGATTCACACAGTCAGAATATACAAGCCAGGAGGGCGACTTAAAGTAAATATCTGCAAAAAACGCTACAGCATGTACCATTTACTGTAATGAGTTTCCAGTATAATATCACTCAACGACCAAAATAAAAGCTTAAAACTTCAAAGGTTCTACGAACTCTAATATTTAACAAAAATAGCCAGAAAATATAACGAATACCCTGTCTGTGCAATTTTTGATTTATTCTTAGACGTATAAAGCGTCACGATTATTACCTTTTTACAGGCATTATGCACCTTTTTACAGCGTGCTAAAAACAATTTGAGTGCTAAAAATGCTTAAAGCAGCACGTTATATGAAGAAACACTACATTCAATCTACGGATTGGACATCCACGGTTTATGCGAAATTTTTAAGTAAACAAATTAACAATTTCCTTCCGTAAAGTGTTCCGCCATCTACTATGTTGCAGAATTGCAATGACTTTGAATGCTTATTAAGTAGAACATAAATAGGCAATTTTTAGGTTTTTGACCTCACTTTCATTGCTCCACTCATTTTTGTACACAGGTCGTTATGTATGTTTATGTTTTTAAGATCTTCCTCAAAATGTTAAAGGCCTGACCTATTGATGGAGTAGGCGTTTTTATGCAGATGTAACGGTTTTCAGGTAAGCGTGTCACAGGTAATTATTCTCACAATCAATTTATTTATTTTCTCAGGCATTTCCAAGAAGTACATTGGGAGACTGTGCTGCTACTGTTCAGAAGAGCAATCTCTCGGAACGTCATTGTTATACTTTTAGGCTGTTTAATTTCTACACATCACCATTGTATTGAAATTTGGTGAGAGCTAATGATTTAAAAAATCGTTCTTATTTTTAGATTTACTCCATAAGAATCATTTACGGGCTTTGTTTTTCATCCGGTGAAAAAAACAAGCAAGAAGAATTTGTGGAATTTACGTAAATAATTGTTCAGGTAGCATGGGGTCAGTCGAAATGGGTTCCAAAAGGAACGTGTTTCAAAGATTGAGTGAATCATTGATGATTGCCATTTGTTTCACAAAGATGAAACTTTCTAAAGACAAGAAAACAGGAAAGTGGATTGTTTATCCATTTAGGGTGCATGAAGAACAATACAATTTTTTTAGTCAAGACTTCTGTATGTTATGTATGTGTCCAAAGTTTGTAATTAATGGTTGTATTGAATATTGAGCTAAAAGTCTATTTTGTAAGATTCGTGAGTTTTAAAGCGTAGAATTTTAGTTACCGGGATCGGGAGTATGCGCAGGTAATAACTCATTATCGTGTGACTGGTGTGACGTAATGACCCCATGGGAAGGGTGATCGTAATTTACGAGATCATTTTCATCCGAATTTCATTTATACCTTATTTACCTGCTGTTTATCGTCGTTGTGACAAGGTTCTACAACACGTGTCAGAGCACATTCCCTATCTTTAAGCGTAACAGTTATTTTTCAATTGCCTATATGCAAATTATTCCCCGCGCCATAACTGCTTGACAGAGTCCCCTGTTGGAGTTCGTTTTTTTGTCCGTGCCATAGCCCAAGAAGGCACGGGGAATAATTTGCACATAGGCAATTTAAAAATAACAGGTGAGGAGATATGGACTGTGCTCTGACATGTGTTGTAGAACCTTGTCAGAAGAAGGATGAACAACCAGCACTGCTTACCTGTCTACCTATACCATATGGCAAATAGGTGACCCACTGGGAGGTCTAGTTTTCATGTCACCTTCAGAAGTGCTGCCAACGTTCCAGCCAACCAACTAGCCAAAGAACGTTTCCTTCATCAAGGGTGCCAGAAAAACAAGGGTAAAAGGGTAATTATTACCTCAAAAGATGCTTGTACAAAAGATACAAATAGACGATTCCATCCAATTCTTATCTCACACATAAATAAGAGGATGGCAGTTCATTGCGCTTTTTTTCTTACAGAGTAATTAAATGGCTCGTCACGAGCACAAAAATGTACTCATAATATGTCATTTCATGTTCATTTCTTTTTCTCTTTCAAGAAGCTAACTCAAGCAAAATAATGAACTGTTAACAATGAACAAAGAGATACAACTTCATTCTTTGGGAAGAAAATATCAAACGCTCCAGTAAATGTTTTGCCCATTTCCTGCCATCGTCACTTTTTTCTTTCAAATCGCTGTGGATGTATTGTGCTTCGGAAAGCAAGTGTGTAAAAATATATTCAACTATTGTGAGAATGAAAAGATGAATTCGATTGGTTTGCGAAGCGTACATGATGATGATTTGGATTGACGATTCGTGTGGGCATCATTAAACAACAAGCAATTTCTCACTGTCCGAAACAGTTCACTCTCAGCCTCCTCCCTCTCTTTGATTCATTAGGACAAATCAGGTGGAAATTTTCAGACCATTGGAAATCTGATTGACATTTTTGTAAATGTCATGCACAAAATCTTATCTACCTCTGCACACCTAATTCATATGATTATTTTTTGGTGTTGTATTTTCAAGGCTCGGCTCAAGACATCCTTGCAGAAACAACTGCCAGAGATTTTTAGTCAACACATTTACCATACAGAATACAGATAAAAGAATACGTTCCAATCTGTTGAAAATGATCCCACAAAATGCTTCAACCAAAACCATCCGCTACTTGGCCACCGAATACAGGACGGCCTCTAGTGAACAAGAATTCTACTTATTGGAGAGGCGAAGAAAACTCAAATCAATGAAAGAAAAAGTGACGCCTTTTCCTTTGTGTTCACTTATTACCACAAATAAGTTTCTTCCTTCTTCCTGAAATTTTGACATAGCGTTAGATTCGGTTTCCATTTGAATTGATATTGGTATGATCCCCTCTTCAGAAAAGAAACTTGCCAACTGTTTCAGCAATTTTAGTCAACATTGATCAATTAATGGAAAGATAAATTTTTGCAGAACAGGTTGTTTTTCACTTCAAGAATTCCCTTGTCCATTAGATTAGTCTCGCTAATTTATTGCGGATTATTGCACCAATTTATTGTTAGTTTCTTTGTCTCAAACTCTTGAACTCGCATTCACCGGTAATATCCAATAAAAATTAAATACTAAATGATAACTTAGAAGCGTTCCCTGACAAATTAATTTTCGCTGCTGCACTTCTACACGACTTCATTAAATAATGTTGCTGGGGATTTATTCCTTTGTACATATTTTAGTGACACACAATAAATTAACACTGACAAGTGACAAGTATTGCGGCACAAGACATGATCCACTTCGTCTGTGTCTGCCATCTACATATTTACATTTGTCTCGACTTGGCAGGAAGAATGTAAAATGCTAATGGACACAAAGTTTTTGATATCTTCATCATCTCACGAAATAATTCATGAGTCGTAAATATCTTTTTATAAAAATTCATCTGCACTTATTTCTGGTATTTTCCCACGAAATCAATCCAAATATCTCTGCGCACAGAATGCTTTCGTCTTTTTACATAGGTATGAGAAATTGGGAACTTGAGCTTTTGAAAGAGAGACAGAGAAAATGGTAACTTATGATTATTGGATTGCTTTCATCGCTATCAGATGAAGAAACTGTTAACCCTTCAAGATTCTTCTCTTGTCCATGTATCATCATTTCACGTCGGATGACTTTTTTGTTGGTATTGTTAACACAAAGGCTTTTTAAGTTTAAAGAAAACTGATTTAACACAATTATATGGGCATGATTATGCAGTCCGAGTCCGCTGCGAGGATGTTGATTTGACAGGATAAAAGGGGTCAACTTGTTGTGTCATCGGGAAAGTGGTAGTCGCTGCAGATGACATCTTAATGTAATAATGAATTATGTTATACATTTACAAGAAAAGAAACGAATCCTCGACTGACAATGACATATACACTACCCTTTGTGGCATTTACAGGAATAAACATTGATAAGAAAGATGCGCTGTAAGTGAGAAACTCCTGGTCAATACCTTTGTTTAAGATACCCAACGGCAAAATTGTTCGTCTTCGTTCGGATGTACCTATGCGAAGGTGATCATTCATTTCCTTTTATTTGAAGAAAAAGTGAATCGTTTTCACTTCTTCTACATATTGAGCAGAAGTCGTGATTTCTTAACACAATGCAGTGATTACACAAATATTTAAACTGCTGAGTGCAAGATAGATTTCATAGCTGGTCTGATTTATTTGGACTAAAAAGAGACGATGACAGTTTGAAATCCTTTTCATTTTACGTTTAGTCATTCTTTTTAATTGTATAACTCGATATTGCACAAAATCTTTAATGTGAGCGGGGATAAAACTGATTGTGGACAAATTAAGCGTGTTTCTCCAAAATGTTTAAGGACCAAGATAATGATTTATTGAAACAGTCTAACTAAAGAGAGTTTTGTTAATATACCTTGATGAGTGAGTAAATTAAAATGTCCGTTTGGTGGTCTCCAATAGCAGGCTTACAGGAAACCGCGCCGATGTACTTTAAACTTTCATTTTCAATATTATAATAATCTTAGGAAAGAACGGGAAAATCTTCCATGGAGGTGACGAGACAGTGACAGACAGGGATTGTGAGCGATTATTGTTGTTTAGTCACTAATGAAGAGTCTTTGTCTACCTCTACTTTTGTATCTTTCAGGCGAGCATTAGATTTTTTTCATAATGTAATGAATAATGACAATGTGAATTCCCTTAGTTAGTAAGTAGGTGGTACAATTTTTTCACAAGAAATCCTTTTTAAGATGGAACCTTCCACGTTGCCGGTGACTGTCGAGAAAGGAGAGAGAAACTCGTTGCTTTTCTTTCCAAAAATTTTACATCTTCCACATAATCTTTATAGATTGTATTCATCTCTATTATAGGTTGCTGATGAACTGAAGTGGGTTTGACGAAAGGTAAACTTTATATGAATGCACAAATGGAGTAAAAGATATTTTGTTGAATAAGAGCGGAAGATAATGAAAATTGAGCAATAAATTTATGAAAAGGTGTAATCAAGTCTAAACGGACCTCTCTGATGTTGACTGGCAAACTATCTAAATCACACTCACAAGTTTTGAAAGGAACAAATCAAAAGAAAAATATTTAGAGGCTTAAAGAGAAGATTTTGAAAAGGTCTGAGAAGTAAAGTTCCTCTAAATAGTAACTATATCTATTTAGTTATCTTTCACTAATTTACCAATTTTTACCATCAAATTGTTAAGATTCAGTGTGACTTAAATCCATGTTTAAAACATATTTGTATGAAATGTTGAGACCATATCGGTTAGAATCGTAAAAATTAGAGGTTACATAAAAGACAAGGAATGAGGAAAACAAGTAAAATGTTAAATTATCACATTTATTTAAACACGACTAATACAGAATTCTATGCAGTTAGAATAAATGAACTGTTTGTAGGGAATTTAAAAATTGTTATATTGTTCAATCAGTACATATCATTTACGTACTCAATTTAACATGGCATACACATGCATGCTCACGAGCAGAATGAAATTGTGTCTGTGAGGAGTGTGTGCGGCAGGCAATAAATGACTGGATGAGTACACTTGTATTACAAAGAAACTGATGACATTTTATTCATATCTCATTTTCGGAACTTTTCCTTTGATGTATGTATAAAGTTATGAAAAAGATGAGATGAGATATGTTGATGTTCATATCATGATGGGATGAGATATGAAATATGAAATACAAAAGAGCACTTAAAAGTTGACAAAATATTAGAAATTTCTTGTATGCTTTGCGGATGAAATTGAGCGGAATATCCTGACAAACTGCATTAGTAGGTTAAGCTCTCACACAGCGTATAAAAGTAGAACCAAATATTTTCATTGTAAGAAAGTAAGATGAGTGATTTAGAAGATTTACTAGGTGCTCATTTATTGGAGGAAAGATAACAACAGTTGATGACACAATAGCAATTTTTTCTGTTTGCTCAGTACTTATTAGCGTATCCCTTTTTGTTTACTTAAAAGTATAAAATCTATGTACCTATGAATGTTTACAGTACGAATTACTAGGCAGTCTATATTGTGTACTTTTTATTGTATTGATTGTATGCTAAGCGTCCAAGGAACTTGAAACGAGCCAGGTAAACGGAAAAGAGCAATCCCAAACGCAATCAAAACGTGTTTTATTTACCAACAGTTTACTTAAGCAAATAATGACCGTTGAGAGGATAGTGAAAATAATGCGATGCCTCAGTGTGATCGTGGCGGATTGAAAGAAACCTGCGTGGATTGTTATTGTAATTATTACTATTATATATGCAAATACTATTATTATTGCACAGGTTGATTAAACGCATGTCGCAAAATTGCGGTCCGATTGCTAGACGGCGGCGTACTCTAATAATCTCTTTTGCCTCGATTCTTTCTTTCTTCAGGACCATCATCGTGTGTTTGTCAGCAGAAGTTTGAGTGACTTGAACGTAACTGCTTTACCATTAATCGTATTCTTGTCTGGGATCTGTTTGCATCCTTCTGAGTTAGTGGAAACTCCACCTCCAGCGAAAAGTGGTAACCACCCATTCTTTTGCGGTACACAGTTGACTCGTCATCTCCGTCAGCCTATCTCACCACTCTATTTTCTCTAACCGAGCAGCGAAAAGTACAGAGGGAATGTGAGACGCAAGAGAGGAACTTAACTGAGCGTACAGAGCTACAGTTGTATAAAATCAGTACGTTCGTTATCATCATCGATGTTATAAAACTTCAACTTACGTGTGTGTTTTGCTACCTATCCACAAAACATGCACATTGTAGTAATAAAGATAATGATGACGATGAGGATGATGAAGCAAGGCTGGTTGTTACTGTTGCCGAACTTCTCTCTCCTTTCATCATACTTTTAATACAAATAACATGTCTGCTAGTTACTTTTGTGTCCCGCTGTTGTTGCTGATCTTTAGTTAGGTTTCAAAGAGCAAAATGCTGATTACCATTATCATCTTCATATCATCTCGAAATATAGGAATGTATAAGCATCAGCAGAAAAGGACAGCGAGAGAAGAATGAATATAGTTACATATGGAAGAGACGTAGAAACAGAAAAGAATGAGAGTCACACGATCATATTTCATATTGCATCGTTTTTCTTATTATATGTGTATATCTATTTATTATACACGCATTTCTCCCTTTTTTCCTTTTGATCATCGTGATTTTCATGAACAGGCACAAACAGGCACACACCACGGCATGCACACATTCGGCAGACACAGAATGAGATTTCTACACAAAAGTTACTTACATGAATAAATACTTTTTCTCGTTTAAAAAAAATCCCAATTACACATTCTCATATTCTACCTCGTCGGCTTCATCTTCCGTTCTATCTGTGTGCTGCCATTGCTATTGTCACATATTGTTCACGAGTTTGCTCTTTCCTCAAAGGGGATGAACAAAGAGAGAACATCTTTTTGATAGCCGGCTTTCTCATCAACATCATCACATCAACCAGACGAAAGTAATCATCATCCAGCTACGAAAAAGTTGATCCTCTGCAATCATACGGATTCATATATTTCATTCATTCGGTTGGGGAATAAAGAAATCATACTTATGCCAAAAAGAAGCTATCCTTTTTAATAACTAAAATTTCAAAGAACAAAATTACAGTGGAGCTGTTGTACTGGGAAAGAAAAGTTAAATAGTTTTTGATTTCAAACACGACAAGTTGTCTTTTAACGAAAAATGAAAGTGTCGCAATTTGCCCCATGTGAAGTTCAGTGATTGTGTGCAAAATGTCAAACAAAGTGTTGCAATAATAAATCTGTGAAAGTATTTTGACGAAAGTTAACCAACTTTAATAGATCATGATTTCGAATATTTGTAAAGGCTTTGAAATCGAAGTGATATGCAAATAATTTAATTAATTGGCGATTGACCTTGTTTGAAGTAAAAATAAAAATGAACTCTCGGAGAAATCGTTTTGTAACAAATAATAAGCATAATTATTGTGTGGAAGGTAAAGCAGGCGAATTAAGTGATTCCGGAAGTGTTGTCATTCGACATCGACTGTCATGTTGATGATGGAAGTCATCAGCAGCTCCAACGTTATTTTACCACGTCGAACTGGAATGGGGAGAAAAAGGAGGATTAATTTCTCATATAATTGTTTGGTGCTATTTTTCGTAATATTTTTTATTTCCACCATTTGCGGAATGGGATCGGCCGGGAAAAAGTAAGTGAAACTATGGGTTTTGGCACAGTTTGAAATTGTCAAGAATAAAATAAATTCTTACCTAGAGAAGTTTGTTGTAAAATTTATGCATCGTTCCAAACAAACAATGTAAGTGTTGAATGGGCACTTTGGACTGCGTTTTAGCACAGAAGGAAATACTTCGAGCATTCGAGTATCATCTTTACAATAATAATGCTTACATTAAAGGCTGTTGAAGTGACCGACCAGTTTACTTTGTTTGCTTTTGCTTCATCCACCTGACTTGTTTCAGTTTCAGATTCAGATACATGCATCATCGAGTAAATGAAGATGAGCTGTGAGCAAGCACAGAGAAGGGTTCAAAAGAATTACCATCGTCATTAGTATTATTACCGACAACCGACGGTTGTAAATAAAAGACAACTTGTGTGCAAGAGAGTCGATATTATGACGATGTGAACTTCAAGCCTTTTCATAATATTTACTCAAAACGATTTAATCCTTCACTTCACAAAGCACAGCCAAATGTTCTCGCATCAATTATGATCTTGGTGATGAGATGAAACAAAAAATGCATGACGTTTTCAAAACAGACAATAAAGAAGTCTTCTGGGATTTTCTGGCTTCTTGCTGGTGCATGTGTCATATTCAGTAAATACTAAATGTTTGCTGTGCTTTTTAAAACAATTGAAATAAGCCAGGGAAGTGTAGCTTGGCTTTGAAAAGAAATAGGCATATTTTTGAAGATATTCAAACATACGCAAGACTCTAACTCTAACCTGTGCTCATAATAAAATGAGGATAATCGTCTGAATATTACAGTTTATTGTTTGCACTTTTGCTTGGCTTTGCCTCCTCCGAAGCTTTTATGAATTTCCTCTCTTCTCATAAGGCAGTATTGCACGACTTTCGTTTATTTAATTTAGCATATTGCACATTACACAAAATGAACCCCGTTGCACACTTCCTTTATAATTTTGTCGTTCATTTTCTGAACGCTGTCCGTTTTTCTCTTGAAGCTGCAAACATTAAGGTTTGAAGAACATTACAGCAGCAAAATGACATTAGGCATTCATTCTTTCCATGCTTTTACTGCTGGCTTGAAATGTAGTCAAAAGTTGAATGTAAAAAATTCTTGCGATTAAGCACAGAACGAGCAACTTTCTGGCATGAGCTGAGATCAATATCTATCATTAAAGTGAATAAGTACAAACATTCCTTTCTTCATTTTATGAGTGTTTACTCACTGCAAGATTTTATGCAGAGATGCTTTTCAAGTAAGATGCTAACTGTTGGCACAATAGATTTTATACATCTACCCCTGGAAGGTAAAGTCAACCTCTTTGCACAATCTTTAGACCAGTCTGGTAATTTGCATTTTTCTGGACAGAATGGGACCAGACCAAGCCACGTTTTGGCTCTAGGGAATTTATTTAAACCGAGAAGAAAACGAGATGGAGCAGGTCGATTATTGAAAAGGGCTGCGCCCTCTCATATCTGGTAGTACGGTTTATACATGCGTTGTATCAAACCAACGAATTACCCTACGTAAAATCCTTAAACAATATCAAGTTTATTTTTCATACTTTCACTTTGACACTAATACATTACTGCAATGAATTTATTGGTAGTTTTAACTAACTAAAGAATAACTACTATATGTATGTGTGTGCTTGTTAGAGCTACCTACCACATTGTCAAAATCTGTATGAAGCCAAAAGGACTGCAAGACTCACACGAAGAATTTTTAACACATAAATCACAAAACATTTCGAGAGTAGGGTGCTCTGGAATTATGTATTTTAAATAGTTCTCCAGATCCGCGGCCAAGCATTAAATGTGTAACTTGTAAAGCTTAGGATGCGATCATTTGAAGTGAACAATTTAGTCATCAATGCCACATCTTCATTACTTATGTATTCAGAGCCAGGAATAACAAAAGAAGGAAATACATATATCAATAACGAATAGAAGGAAAGTGACAAAGCGACAGGGAGTCTCGTACCTGGTATTGACACTCACAAAACTAACACCGTGGGTGTAGGTAGGGTGAAAGAGGAGTCTTTCGTCATTTACCTGAAGAATTATGGGAAAACCTTTTATCGTGTTACGTGTGTTTTAAATACACATCACGAATACACCACTACATTCCTCAGCTCAGCATATTCCTTTATTCCTTTAGGTGACGATTTGGCTACGGGTGCAAAAAAGGAGGTTGGGCAAAGTGAAACAAGGAAAAGAAAAGAAATTTTTCACGCGAGGTAGAAAAATGTTCTTGAAATTGCTTACATCATTGAACCCCTATTTTACAAGATTTTCTGTTGAAAGAAGCTGTCTCAGAGAGGAAAAGGATTGGCAATGAACAAATAATGCTATTAAATTGAAAACATGCATTTACATTCACTAGGGTGGCAAATGTACATATGACATTATTAGCACACTTATCGGTTGTC
This sequence comes from Cyphoderus albinus, assembly GCA_021029165.1. NCBI lineage: Eukaryota > Metazoa > Arthropoda > Collembola > Entomobryomorpha > Paronellidae > Cyphoderus > Cyphoderus albinus. Next base: position 32,378 of record VYYJ01000355.1, on the reverse strand, counting down.
ACTTGTCACTTTACATTTTCATGATTAAGGACATTACGTGATATCACGGGAAAGTGTTGCATTGTCCATTTCATAACTGTAACGCACCCACAATCCACAGTTTTCAAATAGATAATCAGAGGTAATCGAATGTCATCATGTGTAATTTTCTATTTTCAGTGACCGCTACAGCAGCAGCGGTGATGGCAGTCTCAACAACAGAAATCCATTTCTGGAAAACCGTCGCTCCTTCGCCTTTTCGTCATCATCGTCTTCGGCGTTCAAGAAAGGTAGAATGTTTTACAATGACAATAGCAACGGTGCGGCGTTGAGTGGCATAAATAATCAATATGCCAAGAACCTGCTGCGCTCGTCAGCCTCTGCACTTATGGATAACACACTATTGACAAGAAGATTATATCAGCAACAGCAGCAACAGCAGCAGCTACAACAACAACAAAACAATAGGGTGACAACAATGATCTCCCCGGAAGAGAGCGTCGTTTTCTCTAAAAGTAATAGTAACAGTAATAGTAACAATAGAAGAAACGGTGGAAGTAGGAACAGTGCTAAGAAAAAATCTTATCCGCCGAGACCCGCCAGTGTAAATAGTATTTTAAGTCTTGAATCGGCGCTTTCCGTCTGGGAAGACAGTAACTCAATTTGTCATAATATTCCTGGGTTAACCAAGGAGCAAATGGAATTGTAAGTCACAGTTTTTATCAAGTAGTAATTAGTAATCCACATACATACTGTGTGTTGATTTTTTATTTATTGATAAGTGGCGCCAGGTCGCGTTTTCTTGTATCCTATAATCAATTTTATTTTTATGCGTATTTGTGTGGTCATAGGTGCATTCGTGCTCCAGAAACGACAAAAGTTGCAGTACATGGAATTCAATTGGCCACTGATGAGTGTGCTTTTCAAATGACAAAACATCGCTGGAACTGCTCGTCACTTCAGGGATCCGTAAATCCGCATGGCACACAGTTGTTCCGGAAAGGTGCGTTTGGAAATGTTTCCTTTTCGCAAATAAGTGACATCCACAAATATAAAATGAAAGAAATATGACAGTTTAGTGTGAAATATTTAAGACTTGTCTTCATTTACTCAAGGCAATGACTTTGTTCATAAATTGATGCGCAGGAAGATTCGTGTAATCTACGTACACATAAATACATATATATAGCAAATTGTCAGCAGGGTTGAAAATTAAGATTGCAGAATACACGTGTCTAGATTTAAGTTGAGTCAACTGTCTGACTAATTTGGATAGGAAGAGCTGAAGCGTATGAAAACTCACAGGATAAAAAATAATAATTTTCTGTTTTGTTTGATGTTTCATTCATTCATGATTCATGATGTTCTGTTTGTAGCTTGTTGACTCAACTCAATCGTTGATTGTCTCATTCCCTAGGGACATCACTTTCCTTCCCCTCGACATAATGCACAAAAGAACTAGTCAAAAATTATTATTTGCTTCCCAATCTGAGTGAGTATCAGAATACTTAGAAAAACACAATTCCATGATTGCACTGAGGACATAAATGTCACTATTCTTATGCTGCAATGTGCAGCATATTATAAAATCGTACTGCTAGTCCGGCCGACAGGCTGTCCCACTAGATTCTCATAGTTCGGAATAAGCAGAAACAAATGCCACTGAATGATTTTCACGAAGGTGGTGAAAAATCAGTGGCTTTTTATAATTGTCAAATTCATTCTAACTGCAAATCCATCATTTTGTTATCGTACTTTGTTTCGTAGAACATATTCCAAACTTTTACTAAAGACCCAGTAACGCTTTTCATTTTGGTCTGCAATAATTCAATGAATATTTCATGACTAAGGTAAAACCCCGGGGGAAAATGAAAATATTTAGAAAATGCTTATCTGCAACAAATAGAATTTTCATGATGAAATGATTCTAATCAATGTTACTTTTATGTTGGTGCGCTTTGTTGGTTAATCATCCAACCTGAAAGTGCTCAAAATTAGGCGAATCATTTTGGGCTAACTGTGAATTTCTATTTTATTCTGAGTTCTGTCCCACCAATTTTACGGTTGTGGTGAAAAATGAAGATAATAGTTCGCATTGAGTTGGATATTAGACTATCAGGATAAACTTTTCCAGGCAATTGTTGCGTCCATAATAAATATGTGGCCGAGTAAATGAGAAGAAGGGAAATGTATGTACTTAATGAAAAGCGAAGGTGGTAGAAATGGTAGAACACAATCTTGATGAGAAACATGACGAAAGAGCTATTCAAATATGTAATAATGATGTTGTCAAAATCAAAGGTGGTCCGACCGACAAAACATAAAAAAATCATCTCCTTTCTTTTCCGTTCCCTTGTAATTTCCTCCTGCTGCACATTTAAAAACTGACTTTGTATCACATTTTTCTCATTCTCCCAGTGTAATTTGTAAATCACAGTAACATTATTTATTATTCAACATCTTACCTACCAGAGCGGAACCAATTGACTTGATACCGTGTGGCACACTACAAAATCCTCTGAATATACAAAACATGTACGTAGTAGGGTCCCCTTTTTTCTTCAAACTGTTTTTGTGTTGCATTAACTTTATCTACCACCACTCACTGTGGTACGTGGTAGAATGATTGTGTGCGCTTGCTTACCTTGTGTCATAAAAAGAAAAGACGGTTCCCTAATCATTTTTGGAACTGGTGTCGTTTCTTCTCATCATCATCCCTTTTGTGCGCATTGTTATTTGATGCTCCATTTACTTTTTCTTTCTGCTCCGGTTGCTCTTATTTTGTTGTAAAGTGAGATGCAACACATAAATACACATGAATAACAATGTGAATTATCCATGCAGCCATTGTTCGAGGAAACAAAAAATGAGAACAAGAATAGGTTTGTGGACACCATAATAGATTCTCATGATCATCCTGAAAGAAAACTCATTCTGTCAGTTTATTCAGTGTTAGCTCAAAACTGTGTAACCCGATGTTACCAGTTCCCTTACACAATAACTCACCACCACCACCAACGTAACCTTATGGCAAAATATATCACTGTACTTTATCTCTGTTTGTATGCACTCCACAAAGTCTGGTTGGGAAGTAAAATGGGAGGGCGCCTCTTCGGCTAGTTAGAACTATTTTAACTTTGTAGTTCACACACTCATTTATTAGCCAGATCCTGGAATCAGGAAAAGGTCGGGACGGGATGAGAAGTATTCAATTTTCCGTTTCGTTACTCTTTGTAATTCCTCTCATTGCCAGCCACTTTCCGAAGTGCATTTCAATTTCAGGCAATGTGCGAGTAAAAGTGCAAATGCCGACAAGACTCGTTCCTATTGTTAACTTTATAAGACAGGTGTTTTACAATAGGATCATTTGCATCGGTTTTAGAACATACGTTGTTTTTTCCTTCAAAGGCATCCGAGACAAATTGGTTAAAAATGATGCGCTAAATTACTCACTTTGACATAAAGTTTCAGTAAACATTATTGCTGAAAAATATCATTTATGACACACATATTTGGCTTCAGAATGAATGTGGACCTGGTGTGAAACTCATTATACTGATTTAGTATAACTGCTCGCCATTCTTTTGTTTAAACTTCATAATCACTTGAGACTGAATGTCTTGTATCTATATTAAACAGAGAATAAAATCTTGTTAGGTCACTTCATCAGTTTCACATCATGACATAGCTTAGGTTCTTTGTGCCTTTAGGCAATAAAGAATCGGTGGACGAGATTTCATATCAATGATTTGCTTTCTTGCACCCAGTGAAATTTTAGCATGACCTTGCATGTAAATTCTGTATTGTATCACAGGACTCTCTACATTTGCTATTTAAACGGGCATCTGGGTTTGTTCAAATATTTCAGAAATGTTATTATTTTATATGTAATTTGAACACTGCACTGGCATTGTTAATAGATAGACAGGTATGAAATTTCTGCTTTGGTTAGAATGAGATAAAATGCTTCCAGTAAGAAAAATTTTAATTCATACTTAATGACTCCTGCAGACGTCACACATTTTCAAACAGTCATTTTATGCACGCTGCATTAAATCGGCGTAGTCATGCTCCTTGAATAAAAGTTGGGTGCATTGCATTCCTTTGCGTCGTCCATGAGGGGGATGCGGATGTTATGCAAGTTGCCGTTGCCGATAATAATAACAATAATGATAATTATGTTTTGATGGTGATGATAGGAGTAAACTGTAATTTCATGTATGAAGAAAAGGACAGGTTCCACTTTTCAAAAGTATATTTACAATTTTGGACTGTTACTTATCCATTCTATTTACCTCTCGACAATTTAAAGCATACAATCTTTCTCCATATTATCTTGATATTCTTCAAATTCTTCTAGTTTCCCCCTCTTTCCTTTAACATTTTTGGTCATTAAGTCAGCAAACCGCCCAAAAATTACCCTACATTTAAAACCGTAAAAATGTACATGTATTGTATGTAATGTAATCGCTCCAACAGATTTTAAGCGATGTACAAAAATGCTACAATACAAATGATGACGACGATGAGCATTGATTCGACATGAAAAAAAGTTTGATTAATGAATGGGTCAGTCGTTCATTAAAGGATTGCAACAATTGACCATGGAAGAAATTCCACTCCACAATGAAGCCAAACGATAAAGAATAAATAGAAAATGTGGAACATTGTGTTTGTGCACAAATATGTTGGATATTATTTTGCACCGCCAAAATAATATCCAACTCATTCTGTCATCATGTCATGACTCATTACTCTCGCAAGCCTCGTATTGAAAGGATTCAAAATAACTTCAACCACATTATATTTTATGAATATTGCCGGCATGAGCCACAACCTCACATGAACCTGCATGTTTTTCTATTCATTGTAATCAACTTACAAACGTTTTTTCTTTCCTCTTTCCTTGCGCATGTGGTTCATCTCATCTAGAATTTCACAGTTTCAGTAAAATGAGGTAGGTCGTTTGTAAAGAAGAAAGAAACAATAATAAAAGATGTTTTTATTATTGTTTATTTCAAGAAACTACAAGGAAGAGCACACGAAGAGTGAGCAGCTCCTTGTGTTGAAAAATTGTGATGAGTGAGAATTTTTGTGAAAAAGGGACCGCGGTGTCAAGATTTGGATTGTGAGGTGGCATGCGGTATACCTCAATCAAAGAGCCACGTCTTGGTACAACATCTCATTTAATAATCATCAACATGCATGGGCCGGCAACAGAATAAGAAAGGGGGCTGAGGAACACGAATAAATAAAAAAAATCTGTAGCCCACATCAAGAATAGCAAAGGAGAGTATTTTACCTCCCCTGTGAAATGTTTATATTAGGTGAAAAATAAAAAAAAGTGGAGAGAAAAGAGAGACGTTAAACGTCTCATTTTTGTTCAATCTTTTACTGTGTTCACTTACGCAGCTCATTTATTTCCACGTTTCGTAATTTGGTATGCAAGGAAAGCTTCTACAAAACAACGTTTACCTGGAGGCTTTTTTCACAATCCACGTTAATGACAACGTCGTTCCTGTTTAGTGTACAACGTTTCGATTTTGTACAAAAAGAAATGCCCAAAGAGGAGTGGATTCTTTTGAGCATGAATGTAAAATGCTACCTAGCAGTACCTTGCAGATGATGAGTGTAATTTTCCCCAATTTCTTAAAAGTAGCAATTAGGAAGGTATGAAAAGGCACAGATTTCTTCTTTTTGTAACGAAATGAAATGAGCTGAAATTGTTTCAGTGGAAAAACGTTTATGTTTATGAATGCGATGAAAAGAGAAGTTCAATAAACAATTTACTCAAAGGGTGGATCAGAATATTGCCATTTGGATCATAAGATTGGTTTCTAAAACTTAATAAGATTATTTGGTTGCTCAATTAGGAAGGCAATTACATAATGATGACGCGCCTTTTCGCCCCCAACGTTGAATCAAAAAGGGTGAACCTTCTACCGATGAAAATATAACTGCTATGCGGTACGCAGTAATAAGATGCTGTATTATAATCAGACAATTAGGATTTTCAAAGTTTGTGCGTAAAGAGTTGCTTAAATTCATTTTTGTACTGGCTGATGAAAAACGTTACGCTATGACGCTAGAACTGCTCCAGTCAAGCCCAACATCTTACGGGGTGGCCTTTGCTGTTGAAGTGTTTCAGGCAGCTGGACAAGATTATAATATTTAAACGGATGGAAAAGGAGGCGGTATCGGTGAAATATCCTTGAGTTAATCAAGTAACTCTTTGAAAAGGAAAAAAATGTTTCACACGGCTGGAGTTCTAATACATCGCACCTACATCACTAAATATTGTAAATATTCATTTTACATGAAATGATGAAAAGTTTATGTGCAGTAAGTAAATATTTAACTAACGTTTACATCATCGATTTGGAAATATGTCAGAAAATGGCCATGAAATTCTGGAAATCAATCAAGTTAATTACTAATCAAACAGGAAATGATATGATGGAATTTCAAAAATGAAATGTCATGAAATGAATTGGTTGAAAATTCTGCAAATTCATGTACACTCTGTTTCATTTGTTGTTCATTGTTCATTTTTTTATATGCTTTCGAACTTGACTCTTTCAAGGAGCAAAGCAATGAAGCCACAAATACAATGTGAGTCTTGTGACTGGCATCAATTGGGAAAGTGTTTGATTTATCGTTCAGGTCAAATTAGTATGCCTCTTCTAAACAGCATTAACCACTCTCCTCATCATTCTTCACACGCATAAAGCTGTCATAATAAAGAGATCATACGTGTGAATCATTCACGGCACGTCAATTTTGAAAATGCGCACATGTAGCATTCAACACATTTCGTGTACATTTTTTGCTCTCAGTAGTTGTATTTTATTATGTTGAAATCCACATGTTGATGGAGTCTGTCAATAAAAATGAGATTTGAAGAAAGTTATTGTTTATTTTTTATCCATGCATTTCTAAAGTATATTATGCCTTATGAATGAACTTGTACCGACACAGGTTACCGTGAATCCGCATTTGGACATGCGATCGCTGCTGCAGGAGTTGCGTACGCAGGTAATAATTTTTCTATTCCATACATATCTAAAAAATTTCCTGCCGTTTATTATGCACATACAATTTTTTTGTAACAGTGGCCAAGGCATGCAGTCAAGGCAAACTTCTGTCTTGTGGATGTGGACTCCAATATGATAACCAAGTCAATTACATTCCGTCAAAAGAAGCCGACTATTCATTTGATGAAAGGTCAGTTGAATATTATTTAGATTTTATTGCAGTCATACATTAATAAATAATTAATTGTTATATGATCCTGCTCGGTGGTTCAAGAATTTATTTGCTTGTGTATAAATTTTCATTTTACCTGGTTAACTTGCATCCCTGCGTAGAATGTTTATTGCAAAATGATTCATGGATCATGAAATTTTTCTAACTTCGTGCTTTAATCCAGCCATTTTTATCTGCAAAATTGTTTTTGCAAAAAAAAAAATCATAATTTTGTTTACCACTTTTAATACAGCAATGATGCCATCATAAAAAAGACTGGAAGCAGTATTTCTTCTTGGAAGTGGTCCGGCTGTTCTCATAACATCGACTATGGAATGAAATTTGCCAAATTATTTCTTGACTCAAGAGAGAAGTCTCACGACTTGCCAGCTATGACAAATCTTCACAATAATAAAGTTGGAAGAGTGGTAAGTTTTTGGTCACCTTTTTTGAAAACGTGCATATTCTTATTAAAAAATTCCTTGAATCTCTCTCTCGAGAAAATTCAAAATTTACATATCAAGAAGTACCATATTCATATCTTCGAATACTACTTCAATCATGTGTACAAAATGGGATAGGAATTTAAGTGGGTAATCAAAAGGGTGAGAATGAGAAAGACAAAATGTGCAAATTGAAGTACAACTGTTTAAAATCTACCCACGAGTAGGTTTTCCCGAAACTGATTATTGAAATATGCCTTTTGAGTTGTGGGAGTGAACCAAACGATGAGAGTGTTAAATTTCTCGCATTTTTCCGTTTAATATCAAAGGTGTCGTCCACTTGGCATTTTGGATCATCGGTTTAATGAGAGATCAAAAATACCGTGAAGGAGGTGTCATTGTGTAAACCTATTAGCAAAATTTCTTTCACACTTTTTAAAGAGAGGTGGAACTAGTAAAGTAGATATAAACGAAAAGTCCCAAAGTGACTTTCGTACCTCCCGAAACAAGCAGTTAACATGATGGGAAAGAAATAGTTCCTTTACATAAGAAAAGACTTTGGTGTAAGGGGAGAATATCCCAGGTTCATTTATTTAAAACGTCTAGAAAGGAAGATGTACGCAGGGAACGAATGGAAAAGAAAACTGCCTTTTCAGAACGCGTTTTACGTTTAACGATAATATATTCATTTAACACACTACACTATTATTATGATAATATTCTATTACACCACTTTATCATCGTCTTCGCCCGGCTTTGTCTGTGTTTCATTCTCTTCTATTTCGTTGGCACCTATTGCCCTTTAGCTAATAATTTTAACATGAAAAATAATGAGTTTATCTCCGTGGTGGCCCACCTACCACAGACTGGAATGAGTGTACAGGTTACCGCACTAAAAGTTATGAAGGATGGCTTTTTAAAAATAAATGAGTGTAATACGCATAGATTGTAGCTCACGCTAGGATAACAACTATATAAGAGTCATGAAATTATTGTAGAGCGCAAAGGAAAGAAGAAGATAGAAAGAGCCGAGTTTCACGAAGGCTTAAAAAGTGACTGCAAAGAATTCATGTACCCATTGTTAACATGCAATCCTAATGCTCACTACCCTCTTCATACTTTTGAAAGTTTTTAGCACTATTATATTCTGCAATAACTCGTCACGCTACTGCAAGTTCCTTCCTCTTCTCATGCACTTAATGTAAAGTACCTACTACCTTTTCTGCTCCGAGTACCAACTTGCTCAATGAAGATATCATCCAACGGAATGTATCATTCAACATCCTCATATTCCCGTGTGTTATCTTCATGTACGTCATTGTCAGAGATGAGTCTGAGGAAAAGGTGAAAGAAAGGTCCTAAAAATGATGAAAATTGTTTATTATTACTACAATATTTATTTCCTTAAAGAAATTGAAGTTGCTGGTTATTAGTATCATTATAACAGCTTTAGGTCATAATATTGTCAGACGTGCGAGTAGCAAAGGATACCCAAAGGAGGAAATACGTGCATACTTTCACACTGTTCACACCAAATCTCTTGGCACCTATCCATTTTTACGGTAAATTAAAACCGCCCCTTTTCTCTTCCAAATGCTGTTTGGAACACTGAAAAAGGAAAAATTAGACGCGTACCAAATACAAGGGAACTAGCTAGACTGAATGAGTAATGTATAATAATAACGGACATTTATGGACATAATTATGATTCAACGTGCCAGCCACAAACGCATACTCCAACCTAAGAGGCAAGAACACAGCATGCATGCAGCTGCCGGGGTTGATAAGATTGTTATTGTTGACCACAAGAAAAATTATTAAACCAAGACCTACTGCAACGATTCTTCGTTTCTGGGTAAACAGTTCAGACATTCTCTATTATTCATTTGGCGTTGGGGCCATTTTTATTGAATTCACTCCTCCAAAGTATGAACGTCTTAATCGTCAATGCCACCTTTCCAAAATGCACACATAATTCGAGTTTTTCGTTTTAGGGAAGTGTGATGATGACCTTTTCTTGCTTTAAATGATTATTGGGAAAATGAAAAATGTGGCTCATTCATTCTATTCTGAGGATGTCGATGGCGGTGCTGCGAGATGAGGTGTGTTCGGTTTTGATGATTATGTGATATTAGCGTGTATAACTACTGCTTATTATGGTCGTTGCGGAGGTAGGTTCTTTTGAATGACAAGCTGAATGATGATGGTATTATTTAGAGGCGAGATTTCCTTGTAATAGAGTCATTTTCATTTTGTAGGTAAAAAAGGTAATAGTGTAACAGTAATAAAGTACTTCCTGTGCACTAATATTGATATTTTATATTTTTAACACTGTGTGTGTGGCGGCAGCACAATTATTGGATGCCTCACACTAATTCTCTTCATTTAACAATGATCTAATGGTGCTAAAAACAAAATGTAGCCCTGTAGTTATCTCCTAATGCCGCCTTCCATTTCTGGTTTTATTGACGCTCAAGAGTCATTTCCACCCTCATCTTCTTGGGGTTGCTTTAAACTTTTTTTTACAACTGAAACACAATTGACCCATTAAAGTCAAAGGCAATTGGTAAATTACTAAATGTTTGAGGTTATTTTTACAAAATCAAGTAGCTTTTATTCATTTGATATTTACTTTCTAGTTTCTACTGGACATTGGAATTTTTTCTCTTAACCACACGTGACAAGATCATTTCCTTAAGCACGTTTCACACCAAGTTCAAAATCACTGCCAAAAATGCCACAGTACTTTCAAAAGAGTCTCGGACAGAAATAATTTATTAGACCATATATCATTCGGATTATAACACCCACTGGGGTGTCAAAATGAGGGCAAGTCTGCATTCAAGCACTCCATTTTCATAAATGCACTGCATCATCGCTTCCATCATCATACACTTGCACACTGCCATCATTCGCTTTCAACCTTGCGTATCATCACCGTTTATTTTTATCATTTTCCACCGCATACAAATTAATGTGGGGATAGTGAGTTTTGGAATCTGTAGTGCATTTATAGAAGTCTTATCTGGTTCAACTGACTGAGTGAGTTACATATAAAATGGGCAGTTTGTCAGAGTCATTATTATTAATAATGTTATTACGTCACGGTGTATTTGACTTAGTCGAACAAAAGATTAGGTGATTTTAAAGGTTTACTCAAAGCTTTTGATGAACGCTGCAATTTCATTACTGCTCCCATGTTCTCGTGAAGTGAATTGGACGTTAGCAGAAGCTGTGTAAAATGCTAAGCCGTGTATCGCAGAGCAAGGACAATGATGAAGTGCTCCGACACAAAGACGAGAGAAAAATAAGCTTAATCATACCAAAGCTATTATGATGAGCAGGACGATGATTATTATTATTGTTATTAGTATCAACGAAATTATTATTTGTAGCGAAGTAATATAAATGGCCTGTCTCAGTGTGGCCGACAGCTTCCATTCAGCCTGCCAGTTTTGGTCCTTAGAAGAATTCGGCCGAATAAAGAGGGGATATTGGAATAAAAATCTGATTATATACATAAAGTTTACAATTGAAGGTGTACAGAGAGTGTGTCTGTATGTAGATAAATTTAATGCATTATTGAACGCAACGTGGGTGATCCTTCAGTTGTATGGGAACATCTCAAAATTAATTAAAAATAGTTTTTTTCTCCTCTCTCTCTCTCTCTCTCTTCGGGTGAATGAAGATTGCCTTCATGCAAGAAAAATACCTTTTGTTTCATGTGATTATTTTATAAAATTTAATATTGCACATTTTGAAAAATATGACTCATTTACCCCCTTGAATGTTGTACACTCTGTTTTTTGCATTTATTTTTATTATATCCATTAGAAAGATGAAAATCACGATAATCGTGCTTTGATTACGAGCATTTTTCAACTCGACTCAAGTTCATTTTCTTATCTCTGCTCTTTACAGGCCGTATCCGCAAACATGGAGGTTCGCTGTAAGTGTCACGGACTCTCAGGAAGTTGTGAGCTCCGAACGTGCTGGCGTTCTCCACCAGAGTTCCGCCGTGTGGGTGCATTCTTAAAGAACAAATTCCGACGAGCAATCATGGTTAGTAAGTTATGTCAATGTTTATCTTTATTTTCCACTACTAAAATTGTTTAGCTAGTAACAATCATTTGCATTTGAAGTACTAAACCGCAATAATTAAGTCGTATGAACCGGGGGTATTACGTATATACAAATCATTAATTTGTTCATACAATTCATTGTTTAGTACAGATATGAACGGTAAATCTAACTAAATTAAATCTAAGCTACTTCCATTTATCCTATACAATGTGAAAGACACTCTTGGTTAACATGCAACAATAATTCTCATTAAACTGATATAAATCGTCAATTCTCATGGTAAGTATTGAGGCAACCTTGTCCGAGTCCCAAGTAATGGATGTCTCCATTCTCTATCATGTTTTCTGCCACGAGGTTCATCTCTCTTAACTTTCGGAAGAAGGTATGTGGGATGATGTCAACAACAGACATCCGTTGTTGACCTGGATGGATTCCACCCTCTGTCACGTGACAAAACCAATCCATAAGAATTCCTTGAGGGTCCACTCCATTTGCAAGAACCGTCTGAATTTCAGCACGCCTTTGGGCGGTGGTTTGTTCTTTTAAAATGCTGCTGCAGTTGCAAGGAGAAGAAAGATAAACGCTGCATCGTTTTCTCAACGTCTGCGAAGTCTCACCAAAATAACACGCCCAGTTCCCATCTCGCTCGCATTGACTGCATACTCCCACATAAACAGCGTTCTTTGTGTAGCAAGTTGCTCTCTTGGTCAGGTTAAGTTGGCCATGGGTTCCTAAGTTTACTGTGGGAGTCCTTCCGACCCGCGTACACCAAACACATAGCGGGTGGTGACATGGAAATGTCCCCGGTCCAAGCCACCCCAACATGGAATTATGATTTATATCATCAGCCAATCCTGCAAAATACACATTACATCCATTTAATCTCTGCACTTGACCCCAAAGGGCATGTTTTAAAATTTGACCTTTGACCCCCCATAACTACCTGTAGTAATAACTAATAATATTTACAAATAATACTCACCGAACACACTAGTATTCTTCGCATTCCTAATTTGGTGCAATACTCCGTCTGGTTCCCCAGTGAAAGGAGTATCCCGGGGAAGTTTCGCTATGAACAAATGGCCTCCACTGATGTAGTTCACGCGTATCTTCTTAAAATCCAAACCTCGTAGTAGTCTGAGGAATGACAAAACTTCTGATGAATTCCGACTGACATCAAAAACGGTTCCCTGCTGAGTTGCATTTGATGACATGAATGTCACCAGTCTGGTTTTTAAATATTGTGAGGTCACATTTAGGCCGTGAACAATTTCGTCAATTTCAGCAACTGCAGGACAGTAAAGTGAGTGGAGAGACTCCTCAGGTGGAAAAAAGGGATCTCCAGTGACCATGTTCCACTCCCACACATCTAATAAATTATTACCTTCCGCCATGACTAACTTTCAATTCGTCGCAAACAATAAAATAATCGCGGTCAAAATGTCAAAGTTCGTCAAAAAATCACAGCTATTCACCCGTTAGAATTAATTCGAAATCGTCAGAAAAATATCTTGCCTCCTAGGACATACCACCAACTCACAACAGCTCATTCAGACAAAAGCAATTGAGAAGCTTCTTTTACTGGACAAGTCCTTCTCCAGCTGAGCCTGAACTTGAACAATTAGTAGGGACTTTAAAGCATTACAAAGCAAAAGCCAACATTTCCATCAATATGATGCATCTGAATTATCTTTGGTTTCATTGCACCTTCTTTTGGAATGCACAGGTACTTTCAAGTCTGAACGTGTTTACTTTTGTTGTACCAATTTTACTTCTATAACTAAAAAATAGCTATTCATATGTAAATTATCATTCAAGCGTCAACAGAGGGAGAGAAATAAGCAATAACGCTGGCGAACGCCTCTCATGGTGTACTTGTCATCACTTATTATTACTAAATACCATTGTCGCACTAACCAGAATTTGTCTTTCCTTTTTTTGTCCCAGATCGATCAATCCGAGTTGGGGAATCGTCCATTGAGCAGAGTACAGAAACTCAACAAGCAGCGGCGCAAACGAAGAGATCGACAAAACCAGAAGAGAAACAATGCTAACATTGACCTTTGGTATGTGTTTCAAAGTTTATTCTTTTTTCATAACATTCATAGCATAAATAGATGTGAAGAATCAACTAATAAGGATAATAACGTCGATGAAACGCAGGTATTATGAAAGGTCGCCGACGTATTGTGAGTCAAATAAAGATTTCAGCATACCTGGCACCTTTGGGAGAAGGTGCAATAAAACTGCAGGGAGGGAAATGGGGAGCTGCAGTACTCTGTGCTGCGGAAGAGGCTACAACACGATCCGACAGGTGTACACCACCAGGTGCAATTGTCAGTTTATTTGGTGTTGTCAAGTAACCTGTAGGAACTGTACAGTCGACGAGTGGATCACCGTGTGTAAATGAAGGAGACTTCGCATTTCAACGTCTTCGTACAATTGCGGGAAAGCTCCGATGTGAAAATTAAATTATTATAGCTTTCTTGTGGATCATTGTTACTTTTAAAGCTTTTAATAGATTATGAGGATCTCGTTTTAATTACGTTTAAGTTGTAGTTATTACAATTTTTATTTTTAATACAAGTAACTTTAAATTGTTAAGCGTCACATTAAAGTAATCACATTCCATTATACAGTTTTATCGCCACAAATCTTTGAGTTTCAGCCAAAATAATTTTCTACTGATTCAATGGAATGCACAGGAGAAAATTGAAATTATTTACGCAAGAAAAGGAAAGGAACTCTCCAAAAAACAAATATGACCGTATTTTCTACAAATTCACGTCGAATTTTCGTACCACTATCAAAAGAAGGAAAAGCGACTCGTTTGTATCTTTCATTGTGTAAATTTTATGTTAGACACTGGTGTGTCCATCATGCAATCCCAGAAAACATAATGCAACATCGTTTAACCGGTTTTTTATTATTCAGTCTCAATCTAAATACCCAAAACCGACTCTAGCTAAATACAACGACATACACAGCTACTTACTTGCACCAACTCTTCTCACCTGAAATACTGATACAACAAAGATGATTGCATATTATTTTATTTAATGCTGTAAATTTTCCATTGTTAATAATAATACTCTTTTACAACAAAGTATTTCTCATGCAACACTTTATGCTTTTATACCATTCAATTTGCATAGCGAAAAGTGAGAAAATCTACAAAATGATATTGTTCAGAGAGGAGTAGCTGTTATATAAAAAACAAAAAAATATTTCAAGTGTCAGGATTTTTCGTTCAGTACTGCAATTGTCGATTGTAAATTCGTTTCGTATTCACGTATTTTTTATCTCCTTCCTTCAAAAAATACGACGACGAGACTGATGATAACTCCGTTTGTATATTGGCAGTGTCATTTCTTTCCAGTTTGGCTACTTTTTTCCCTTCAACTTTTTCTAGTTTTTGTGTAAATTTTCAGCTGATATTTACATACAGAAATAACACCGCAGGCATATACAAATGGATAAAAGTTGTGTGCTGATAATGATACAGAACTGAGATTCGAGTGAAAAGAAAATCTTTCTTTCTTTTGTTTCTTGTCTTTCTTTTATTGTACATCGGCGACTTGGCAAGGTGCACAATGGTAAATGCAGGCACTCCGTTTTTTACTTGTTCACAGAGAAGAGCGCAGCAGAAATGAGAAATATCAGAATGTAAAAATCCGATGTCCCTTTTTCCTTCCAATCCCTATCAAAAACCAGTGTATAATTATAAATGTAGATGCTTGTATTAAAACCAGCGAGTGAAGATTAAGCTTCGGCTACTTCTTTTTCAAAACAGCTTTTAATCAGCTACCAGACTTTACCATTCCGTAATAGAGACTGATATTTAAGCAAAAGTAGTAAACCTAAGGACTAGTATTAGTTTTAACTGTAGAGATTGTGTCAATTTCATTTTTTGCTTTGTTTTATAACAAGTTTGTACAGAATGTACAAAGGAATGCAAAGAAATTAACCATACATACACTAAACGCGAATTTAACACTACTTGAAAAGATCTAATCACACGATACGAAAACACGCAAAACATTTTGTTGTCACTACTCTTGTGAGTAAAACTTGTGAATAAAAAATCGTTTAGATATTGGTGTTCTAGGCGTTAACAGATTGGAGTTGCATGAGTAGATAAAATAGAGATATGATTATAAGACTTTTGTGTACAGATAGGTGTGTTGTGTGTGCATATAATCCCATTTCCTATGTATTTTTATTTAGCTAGGGATGTACATATTGTTTAAAAAATTATTAAAGTCCAGTATTACATGTGTTCTCAGCGCTGTGTGGAGAATTTCGAAAAAGTTTAGCCAGGTTAATGTCAGCTTTTTAAATGCCGCTATAGAGTAATGAAATTGCAATACTGATACGCAGCACAGGCAGAAAGAAGCACTGAACCTTGAATGTTTCATTTTAGATTAGTTCGTTATTTAAGTTGTAGTGTAGTACCATGTTTTGTAAAATTGTACATTAGTCACTGTCAACTTGTACTGTATAATATTGTATGGGGACGATATTTTTAAGCCATTATCGAAATAAAAAATTGTGACATTAGTAATTTGAAGTTTATTTTGCATTTACATTATGATTCTATAGTATATTTATATGCATAAACATGGGATAACCTGAAATAAATATCGAGAGCCGCTGAAAGAAAATTTCCATTGATCAAAACCAAAGATTTTTCACACATCGCCACCCAATCAAGAAGAAAAATAACAATATACTTATTATTATTAGAGGACCCAATGAAATTGCCATTTATAAACCTTACAAACTCAACATAAGAGTCACGCATGCAAGGACTGCATATATTCACTTTCAAATATAAGTCGTACTGTTATTGCCACAATGTTCATTTCAGATGTAAGAGTCAAGAGTCTAGACTGATCAGGAATATGACTCACAATCCTATAAAGAATGTCACGGTTTAATTTCTTTTCGCCTCCGCATCTTCTGTGTACATTAATACAAATATGACCTACAACAATTACTTTTGTACTTTTTTGAAGATTCAAACTCAAGCCAGTAACCAGTGAAAACTTTTTGACTTTTACATTATGAAACTGTCATAAGGATGGCTCTTATATCTAACTTACACTGTAATTATTTCTACCTCCACAATATCTTTGCCTCCTTTTGAAAGTAAAAGAAATCTAGCTAAAACTTATGTGTGCAAATCGGCTTATTTTTTTGGTGACGACGTGTGAAAAGTTCAAGAATTTAGTCGTAAATAATGATTAGAGAATTGTGCATTTTCACTTTTCCATAAAAATGGTCCATACCTTTTTTTAAATATTATTTTGTGCAATAATATTGCTTACAATAGCGTCTCATTTCAGCTATGTTACGAGACAATAATACATAAGTTCGCCAACCAAAAGAATAAAATGCGGGAGTCTTTTGCAGAGGGTGAGTGAAGGTACCAGGGCTTAGAAAGGATTATCTTCCACTTTAGAAATATACAAATATTGCTCCCTTTTTGAAGTTTAGTGCAATGTGAAAATGTACATTATTGGTCGAGTTGAGACATTATTTGTTCTTTCCTAAGTAATGTTTGTTGTTGCAGTCGCATTTATTGTCATGAAAGACACCAACAAATTTTCGTTTTGCTTTTTGTGTTGAAAACAGTGAAAAAATTTCATCTCTGCAACTTTGAGAGAGAATTGCTTTTTTGTCAGCAGCAGACATTGAGACATTACATGCAGTGCTGCGTACAGTCAAAGACATCTTTCTGTTTGGAAAACTCTATTCACGGACAGGATTACCTGGAGTGGAGAGAGCTAAAGAGTAATTAGACGGCATTACCCATTCATTGAGAGAAATAAACACAATTTACCCGAAATGTATTTCCCTGGAGTGGTTCATTTACCATTTTGAAAAAAGTTACACATTTCTTTTGGCAGTGTTTAGTATGTAATGATAAGTAATAATGAGAAATATTGTTGTAAGTGGTACATCTTGTCATGATCCTCTCATGTCATGAATGACATTTTGGAATCTCACCAAACATTCATGAATGGGAAAGAAATGAATGAAGATGGGGATTATGTCTTGGCAAAGTCTTCTCAAAGGTAGGATTTACAAACAATCCAAACTTTGAATTCCAAAGGGATGTTATTACAGACTTTCACCTTGCCGATGATGGAGTTGTTTTATTTCCCCTTCGTGTTTTTCTCCGACTCTAGAATTTCATCCGCGCTGTATTTAATGCCGCATTGCTATTCAATGGGCATTTGAACGTGTGCCAATTCCTTTGAATTTGGAGGCTTTAAAAACTTGAAACGAAGTAGTTTCATTTTTCTCTCTATAGCTAATCTCTGCTCAACCAAACTTCCACTTCAAAATAGGCCGTTGTCCCGTCTTTTGTGTCCCTTTATAAGGTTTCTTGTAATAACCAATGTAGTATCAATATCATAAGCGACAACACAAAACTTCCGCTAAGCAAACATCGATGTATGAAATATGAAATGTATTGCATGTTGTGTAAGAGGTAGGTTTGAAAACGTATTTTTGTTGTTGTATGACAAAATGTGTACAAATATTTGATGCAGATGTTTGGGAAAGAATCCGGACCACCGGCCATGATTGGAAAGACTAGTTAAGCACAATTCATCACCTTCATTGCTAAGCGTGAAAATCGGGTAAATAGTGTAAAAAATAATTTCCTATCTTTTTACACTTCTCCACAGATGTACGTTTAAATTTCACCTTCACTTTTCCTCCAGGGATTTATCACTTTCCTTTTGATGCATGTTGGAAGCGGCCATTCATCTTCAGGCCTGTAGCTATACTGGAGCCAGGTGCAGCACAAAAGCGGGGACACATTAGTGACACACACTAACTATTTTTTGACTGGTTCCGATAGCATGACAAAAAATTCTCACAATTCAATTAAGATGAGAGGCTAATTTTAATTTTTCTTTAGACCCGTTTAATTTTGGCAGTGTAACGTTATGCCTCAGATTGTTTTCAAAGACCTTGGCATTAAAAGTGTAAAATGAATCGCTTTCCTGTGAATCCTGTTCGCTTTAAACTGCATCCATTTCTAAGAGTAAAGTCGGTCTTTTGAATAATTTAATCTAGAACTTGGTAACATGTTAAATCAATATTTAGGAGCTGTAAGGATAAAGTGGCCTATGTAGACATCAAGGTTCTTATTAGTCGTTTTTAAAAATAATACGAAATGTATAGTTTAGTAAATGTAGACATCAATATTTCACTAAATCTTTAATAAAATGGCCACTTCATTAACAGTAAAAGACCGTGAACAGGGTAGCAGCTATACTAGGCTGTTCATAATGTGCCGGAATGTGTACGATCTAATTTATCCTACGTCGACTGAAAAACTCATAAACTGTATAGTTTAGTTAATGCCGTTTTGACATATGCACGAGTTTAAGTGATGATGCGTTGCAAAACTTGAATGCTTGAATAAAGTGGCTGAGATGAATCACTCAAGATGAGACCATCCAGGTGACTTGATGATTTTAATAAGTGAAACACACACCAAACTATAAGTTCATTGAAAATGTAAAGTATTTGTTCTCTTTCCAAGATATACTATTTTCAGTGACTCCACTCGAGTGGAGTGCACTCCTGAGCAGATGTGAATGCTTGACAGTTTTTGATGAAGCTGTGATTGATGCAGGGAACCGGAGATTTGTTAAAGAAAGTGAATGCGTGCTCATTCCTTGGGGACATTCTCATCGTGATTTATCCACTTCAAAAGCACGAAGGCGAGGTAACATGGTGTATAAGAAACATTAAAAATATTTCATCTGTCATGAAAGGCAAGGTAATACGGTAGGTTACATTTCAAACCATATCACGCCGGACATTCCCTGAAGCAAAAAATAACCCAATAAAATCGAGTCTTACGTAAAATCACACTGATCTCTCTTCTTCATATTATTAGTATTCCCTTATTGTCATACTATACCTTATCATATAATAGATTTTATTGTTTTAACAGGGCCACCAACCGTTTTTATCCTACACAAATGCGCACAGAGAGAGAGAAATATCATAACAATATTTAATAGCAGACTGCACAGTAGCCGTGTAGACACATCTCATTGCAGCTGTCACGCTGTGTTAGTTTACGTTTCATTTCCTAGAAATTAACTCTCAGCGCCATTAAATTCAACGTTCTTTTCGAGATTGCAGAGCAAAAAAGGTTTTGATTGGTCTTATTCTATATTATTATATTACTTATTATTATGTGGAAGAAAGAAACAAAAAAGAAACTATTTTGTACCTGAAGCTGGTTGCGCGATTGAGATCATATAATAAATGTCATGATCATGTCATCATACAAGTTATATGATTACATGCAGGAGAACGTTTTCAGGTGCCCCATATTACTTTGAAAACAAACAGTACACCAGTCTGTAAAACGTAGATGGATATACCAAATCTGAAAGAGGAAAAAACTGCATCAGATGTACAGGTAAGTACAGGTTACCTGAAAACGTTCCCGTGTTAGTAGAGTTTGAGTCAGTTGAGTGAATCGCTACTTATTAGTACTTTGTTCGGATCGAATAAAATGGCAAAAATAAGCACTAAAGTATAAAACTCCTAGAATCTTATGTAACCAATGTTTTAATTGCATGAAGCAGGAAATGTCATATGTGAGGAAAATATTGACGAAATCAAATGAAAATATCGAATCGCTAATACAAGCTGTCATTAAAATTGCTTTACTAAAGGATTCATATCGTACCTATTGAATGATGAAAAAATCATGTTATATAATTATCATTCCTTTAAATATAATTAGTAAATTCAATGAAGATAATTTCTGCTGTCTATTTTATTATAACTGAATTCTGCATTAAATCTCACCCCAAAGTTAATTGAAAACAATGAGACATGCAATATTTTAGCAGTTACGTCTTGTGAGTAAAACTAGCTCGTAGCTCCAAACTACAATAGCTCTATTTACCGGGCACCATTAAAATAAAACATTAAATTATAGTTACATAATTCTACCAGGCTTCATACCAATCCTACAGCTTTTGTAACGATCAGGATAAAATTATTCAATTGGCATGAATCAAAAATCCATTATACAACAAATTGAAAAATATACAGTAAATATCAACCACAGACACACACAACATAATACGCAGAGTACATTTTTAATGTGAAACATAATCCGCAAATGAATTAAAAATGAAAGAAGACGCCGCTCATCATTGTTGTTCAAAATGATTATTGCGATTACCATTGTTATTATATAGGCTTCTTTTATTTTTCACGCTTACGGAACTGGCTCGGGCTGTAACCATCTTCAAATTCAAATATGACAGGTGTCAGTTCGAGTTTTCTCATTATGAACAATTTTATTCAAATGATGCTTTTTATGGCTTGCTTTTTACAAGCAGTAGCAAATTGTATAACTCGGCGACTTGAACGAAGCTGTGCCTGTAGCATTTCATCAGCGGGACAGCCAAGACTACACTACTTAAAAGAATGTGCACAAATCATCATCAACCCATCGTAAAAACAACCACTAACTAAATATCCATATTTAAAAAGTGCTTACATTTCATCTTCCTGTCTTAAAAGATATGTTAAGCAGTAAAACATTGGATACCTCTGTCTAGTTGATACGATGTCGCGTAAAGATCGCTCTTTTGACGAGGAGTAAACTGATAGCAGTTTTATGATGTTCGCGCAAAATAACAAATGCGGCACTGCAAAGAAAACCGCACCTTTGGCTTTTCCTGTTGATTGATGACGATTGTGAGTGTGTACAGTAGTAAAAGATGGCGAAGATTTCTTTTGTGAAATCTTTACTGGTGTAGCATTGCAAGTACAAGGGCCTATTCTATTCACTTGTATATCTTCCTGCCCCTATCCAGGCCTACTGTAGACTTAAACTTTTAAACAATAGCGTAATCTTCTTCGAGATAGGGAACGTTAATGGATGAATTTTATTAGTGTATTGTCTTGAGAAATAGCGCATTACTCCAAGTATTAAGGCGTTCAACAGAAAACGTTACAAAGTACGTCAGTTTTCCCTAAAATGTTTACTTCTAAAGCCAATCCTGAATATGCTAACGTGGTAGAAAATTATAAAAAAATTGTCCATTGCGCCGCGGTTTATAAACTTTTCAGTGTGAAGACTTAATTTGTTTTTAAAAGCCAACTAAACTGTTTCATATTCCGATAATTTTGTCAACATAAAATATGGATACGATACATTTTAATTACGTTAAAAGAATTGTAATATTCTGCACAATAATGTATAAGATAAGATATCTGTACTGAGTGAATGATATAAGTTCATTTTAATTCAAAACTAAATAAACAATTCCACTAGATAGGAAAGACGGTTAGGAAAAGTTTGTTCCCAAAAATTCTTTCCTATTCCTGTCGACGATTTGATTAAGTGTGAGGTTTAGAAACAGAAAACCCGGCATTGTACATGCTAGTACACATTATCCAAAATACTCCGCTGTGCTGCTGAGATTTTTGGGAGATTTTTAAGTGAATAAAAATGATAAAGTTGATGACATGACTTGACGAGCATACTCATAAGCAAAAAGTGGAATGTTCCTTTCATCTCAGAGTTACCTGGCTGTCAGCTCCAGCAACAGAGATAATGTTTTTTCCTCAAAATATGTTTGCTTGATCATATTATGTAACTTCCTCACAGCGGAGACCACCACAGTTTAGGAATTTTGGACATTCCTTGATTTGAGTGTTTCGCTCACGACAACACTTGGACCAGTTTCTTGTCAACAGGACCAAGGAACAAATGCGGCTTTTACAACAAACACGTTTTAAATGTTAATAAATGGTAACTCAAATCCTTTACTTGACTGCCTTAAAACATCCCTCGTATGGGACATAATAAAATGAACATTGTATGAAATATTTATGCGTGTCATCACTGTACCAAATAAATCAAATGGCATTTTTCGTGTTTTAACAGACGATGTGCAATTACTATCACACCAAAATCTTCTGCTAACATTTGCATGACTGAGTTTTGACTCCACCATTCTATAATAATGACGAATTGAATTGGCAAATGATAGTCAAAGCTTACAAAACGGATTTCGGAATGTCATCAAAATGATGGTGGACACTTGATTCAAAACCGATTATTCCCTTTCAGTTATTAATAACTATCATAATGGTTTTATCTGTAAATTCGTCCCTATGTTTACTGAATAAAAAAGGCTCTCTTTTAATAAAGTCATTTGTTGTTATTTACTTAGAATACTTAAAAATAATTTAAATGTAGAGTGATTTCTGGACGTGGACCACGGTACATTATATGGCAATCCTCAATTACTTCAAATGTTGTAATCCTTCGGGATGAGTTATAATAGTAAAACGTGTCCTCTGCAAAATTCAAGTTCCAGTTTTAAGTTGCCCCTGGCTCATCGCCCCTGAAATTTATGTTTTGTAAATTCGATTTTATCTGAAATCTGGCGATGTCATGCTATACAAAAATTCCTATGTCAAATTTACCACGCTGCATTCCCTATCCCCCTATGCCTAAATGTGTCTCAAACAGCAGCAACTGTTCTCAGACGAGTAGCTGTTCCTCCAATAATAGTAATATTCAAATGCGCCAGTGTCCACCACTTCCACCTTGTGCAGC
Source organism: Cyphoderus albinus (assembly GCA_021029165.1). Lineage (NCBI taxonomy): Eukaryota > Metazoa > Arthropoda > Collembola > Entomobryomorpha > Paronellidae > Cyphoderus > Cyphoderus albinus. The sequence continues at coordinate 8,999 of VYYJ01000355.1, read as the reverse complement.
CACCTGCATTACTCCTGGGGCAAATAACAGCAAATGTAAAGACATGCCAGCCCAGAGGTTACGGAACGTTGACGTTTTGGAGGAACTGTGCTACTATGTTCCTGGAGGAGACCCTTGCCGAAGTATGGATTGCTACACGGTGGATTGTTGCGGAAATATACAGAAAATTTGCGATCCTTGCTGTGACCCCTGCTGTGACCCTTGCTGTAATCCTTGCTGTGATCCTTGCTGTCCACAACCAGTAAAATACAGTCGTAGGCAAAGATTCACTTTTAATGATCCAAATCAAGGACGACCGGGGTATGGAGATGCTTGGCCTTTCGATGGATGTTGTGGAGAAGGCAGCTATAGCAATGTCCCACCAAATCAACCTTGCAGGGACAGTTGTCCCGAAGGAAGCAAAAGAGGAAGCCTTTTAAGCCAGCTTAATAATAATAATAATCCGTGTTGCGGTGGTAGGTAAGAATGTTGGAATTTAAAATATTTTGAAACATGGTGTTTAAAATGTCCCGATGTGTATTTAATTGTGTAACTTGACATGTTTCAGGAAATACACATACTGTCCTGAAGAACCCATCGACTGTAGCGATATGCTGCCACCCGACAGTGGTGTGTATTATTTTGATAAAATTAGAAAAGCCTTTGTACCAGAGAAAGATTTGCCAAAACCGCCCGAAGTAATACACAAAGAGATACCAGCTCCAGATGTGGAGGAGTACGAACTGTTAGAGGAAGAAAATTGCAGCGAAAAATGTAAACCCACCATACAACCTGTCATACAGCCCATAATAATGCCTAGCAGTAACGGGGGAACTTGCGCTCCACCTTGCGGACCTTCACCGTGCGCTCCCCCACCTTGCTTTCCTCAACCTTGTCCACCACCTTGCTATCCCCCTCCATTTTATCCGCCACCTCCTTTTCCTCCATGCAACCCTTGTCCTCCACCTTATCCACCTCCGTGTAATCCGTGTAATCCATGCAATCCGTGTAATCCATGTAATCCGTGTCAACCGTGTCCTCCACAATGTCAACCTCCATGCAATCCATGTCCGCCACCGTGTCATAACCCGCCTTCAGAATGCAATGCTTGTAAGCCTCAGTGTAATACTTGCTGTAATCCTTGTATGCCCTGTGGACCCATGAACCCATTCATGAATATGTGCGGCGGAGTGCTTCCGATGGTAATTCAAATCAGATTTCACATGATAAATAGAAGCAATAAATCACTTCAATATGAAAATGACTGAAAATGTGTCATAGGTTATACCTATGAGTCCTCAGCAAGCAGCTCCTCCCCCGCAGCCACCTATGCCGATGATGATGATGCCGCCACCTGCTCCACCTCCGTTTCCGTTTCCTCCGCCAATGTTTGGTGGTGGAAATCCAATGTTTGGCAGTGGTGGTAGAAAGAAAAAGAAGAAGAAGAAGCACAGCAGGAGCAGAAGCAGAGAGGGGAGCGCCCGCTATCCTCGGCACAGCAGCGGATATCCTCCTCCACGTTACAGCAATGGACATTCTCAATATTCTCCCGAAATGAGTCCTGGATATCCCCAACAGCCTTCTGAGAGGAATCCCCAACCCTTGAAGCATTCTGGGATTTATCCCTTATCGGGATCCGGCGCTGCTTCTGCTAAATACGCTGCTCCTGCTCCTACCCCTGTCGCTGGTTCAGGAAATGGATCTGGAAGTGGCGGCAACCTGCCTCCACCTCCGAGCCAAACAAGTTCCTTGCCTCCTATTTCTGTTTCCTCAAAAGGAACCGGAAAAACTGTGGAGAAGTTGGACGATGGAGCAATAGTAACAACCATTGACTTTCCTCCTGGTGAAGCAGAGACATTCTCTGTAACAGCAATGGAGCAGCGAAACCCGGGGGAGAAAAATGTTGATGTGGTGGCTGAGATGGAAGGTGGGAAAGCAGGTCCTACACCGCCTGGACAAAGTCTTCAACCGATGGATCAATTTCAACAAGACGGACATAACGTTACCACTTATAACGTTCCAGAGGGTAGTGATGCCTTCGTTAAGACATCACACGCTCCGAACGTATCTTAATATTGAACTAGAATCTAACTCTGGTCACAAACATTATTACTTTTCAAGCAGATAACAATAAACCCCCAAAGTATTCATTAATAATCATTAAGTCATTCCTAAATTATTTTCTTCTGTTGCGACAACTTGGTTTATTACTGATTCAAAATTATTTAATTTAGCATAGAACGGATTAATCTGATTTTTGACATATCTCATGTAATATTTAACACCATAAGATGGCCTTTAGCCTCTTAGTTTTCATTAAGAATATTCATTATCGGCATTTGAAATATTGGCATTCATCGCATACTACATTACTTAACGTTTTTAAAAACTTACTCAAGCGTGCATTGACATAAAATAATTAAACCTTCTTAAATACACAGTAATTAAATATGAAAATAAACCCTCTAAAATATAATATAGAATGAAAAGGTTTTGTTTGGAAGTTTACATTTCCATTTTGATTGCTACTAAAATACTGCAGAGTTTGAAATACAGCTAAAATTTAATCTTCTGGTAGCGCCAACCCTATCAAATCGGTACAGTAACAATAAAGCTTGACCTCTATTTCTTTGACGCAATGACTTTGATTCCCGTACAAGTTTGTTCTACTGATACTATCAGAAATCTTCCAGCGACCTTTCTTATTTTGACTAATCGATGCCTCAAAGGATGCGTTTCCCGGAGCTGTTGTAAAAGCTATTTGATACGTTCTCTTGAATCGAGTTCCAACCGCTTCAGCATGCTTGACATGGTCCAGGGTCAAAAAGCTACACCCCTGGTATACAGAAAGTATTTTGTTTATGGCGAACACTGCAAAATTTGCGAGTCGGTTTACGATGGGTTGACTAGTTTCAATGATTTCTGTGTCGTGGCATGTACAATAATGTTCTTGTATATCCGCCATTTGACATGTTCGCGACTTGGGAATCGGAAGAAAGTGACTAATTGCTCGTGGCAGTTTTCCTTTCATTTCCAACTCCACCAGTTCTTTTTCTCTCGTTGTAATATTGGCCGACTGTAAACTGCTCAGGTTTACAAGGTCAAGTAAAGTCGAGTGGAAATCAAATGGAGTTGTCAATCTATCTTGATTAATATTGAGATTATTGAAAGCTTGAGAGTAATGCTTTTTGAACCAGGTGGGCACAACAAAGTACAGGAATGGAAGCCTCTCCTCCAACTGACCTTGATGGAAATCTCTAATCTTACCCCAGCGAATTCCATGATCACTCAGCAGAATAAACATGGTGTGATTAAAGTAATCTTCATCATGGAACCACTGAAGCAGTGAAAGCAAACTTTCATCTCCGAGATTTGCGTCATTTAAGTAATCATGCGTTAGAGATGTGGCCCAAATAAATTGAAAGTAACGCTTTTCAGAACCCATAAAATACGCCATTTTTTGAATATAGTCCAACACTACGTCAAAGCCAAGTCGAGGACCGTAACACAATTGAGCGTTCATCTTTTTGTGGTTCCCAATTAACTCTTCTGCAGCAACCCCGAAAGGTCGATAATAATAATCTGTTGGTGGAGTTTTGAAGCCCTCCCTTAAGTAATTAAAGGCGCTCATTTTAGTTTCATCTTCCACGAAAGAGGTTCGGAAACCGGCATCTCGATACAGATTCCATACAAATGGACATTCGTCAAACGCTTCTTCCTTCTCACAAGATTTCATTTCTGTTTTATTCAGAGATGTTAACATTGCGGCAACATTAGGGAAGGTATTGTCTGTAAATAAAAGCACATTACATTTATAAAAATTGTATTTTGTATTACATTATAACATTCAATGTAGCACAGTAATGCATAGTGTTTGCTTTTAAAGCACCTCCAATTTTGTTGAAACCATTCATTCCAACGGCAGATAAATTATTCATTAGATACGAATAACTTTGTGGCATTGTCCGAATAAAATTCATACGGGACACTGCATCTATCCCGAGAACGACTACACTCAGTTTTTCGTTCTCCCGTAACAGACTATCTCTATTATTTAATCCATTATTCGCCGACTTTTCTTCCAAGTCATCATAATATTTCTTAACTCGTTTTTCAGCCCTTGCCTTTTCGGGAACGAAAATATGCATATCGACAACTTTTGTGTAGATAGCGTTGTTTCGGGATGTAGTATTGGCTATTTCACAATATATTGCAATAAATTCATACTTTTTTGGTGATATTTGTGTCTCCTTTTCAAGTGACAGTGGACGACATTTTTTGTAAATGCTGAAACAGGACATCAAATCTGTATTTAAATAAAAAACCCAAATTGACTCAATAATACGAATAGATAAGACACCAAAATTCTTACACATATTCGTTATCATCCGTGCCCTCTTCTCTCTCCACAGTACTAAAGCAGCATGACTTCACATAGTCATGTTCTTCCATGTCTGCGACTGGAAGTAGAGTTGACTCAATTGTGGATTCAAAAAGCATCGGGAAACTTTCAGCACAGTTCACGTACTCTGGCGTCTCTATTAAATGAGCAATTTTCTTATCAAATGGGTCTAGTTTTGGAATGTGACATGCCATTGTCGGGTCTTGTGGAGGGGCTGATGTTGAAGGTCTCTCTGTTTCGTCGCTTTCTTTTAAGATCAAATGCAATTGCTTTTTATTTAAATTCAAATTGCATAAAATTATGATATACTAATTCAAATCTCTTCTCACCAGATCCATCTATATTCTCAGAGCTATATTCGTATGTCGAAGATACCTCACCACTTGATGAAACATCATTTTCTTTCGAACTCAACGAAGTAGAAGTGGGAATAGAGGAACTTGACCGAACAGGTACTATTGATGAAGGTCCTATTGTTGACGTTAATGTTTGGTTAGATGGTGAAACACTATTACTAAATGTTCGCGATTTGGTGGTTTTCATTGAATTCGTGGAAGTGAAAGCAGTAGGTGTATTTGTTTCGGAAATAAAGCTCCCGTTTTCTGTATTTGAAGTGGGTACGAAAGAACTCGTAGTTCGTATGGATGTGGACGACATCTTAACTGTGGGTGGACTTAAAGAATTTGTTGCTTGTGGTGTAGTTCTATTAGTTGTAGAACTCTGCAAGGAACCAAAAGTGCTCGTAAAAACTGGAACTAATTGAATTTCACTTGTTGAGTTATAGTTACTGAAAAATCCAGGCGAGCTGAAGCCGGATAACAGAACACTGATTGCTATATAGGAAACAAGAAGTATAAATATGAAAAGGAATTGAGATCGATATTTTCTACGTTGAGAATCGGAAGTAGTCCCCGCTTGTGATTGTTGACGCTCAGGACGCCTCACATCGTGCGTTGGGAGAAGTTGATACAAAAACGTTTTATTCCAATGCATCCCGAAACTGCTAAATTTTTCGTACGCGGGCTGTTTAAGTAGTCAGTTATCGTATTTTTTTAACATTCACGGCTTTCATTACATAAGTCTTATTTTATACTTGAACAGTTCACAGTATGCTCAGCAGCACATTTATTAAATGGAAGCAATTGTGAAATATAAATTATTGCTTACAATAATGTGTAGCTTTTGAAATCTGTTCGAGTTTTATACACAAACCACCAAATAAGGTTTTTAATGTTTGTCTTAATATCTCCCAACGAATTTATCCACTACACTTTGTGGTGGAAGTCAAACTTTACAGTAAACAATGTGAACAATGGTCATTCACTGTCTTCATCAGTCATGAAGTGATAATAATGATGGTTACACTGGCCACCTGCGCTTTGCTAACTCCTAATGACTTTTGAATTTTAAAAATCATATTAATTGTTAAATAAAATAATCCCTGAATAAGCTCGAAATGGAAAATAAAAATTATATGAATATTTATGTGGCAATAATTTAGACATGATCGTAAGTCAAAGTAACTACTTTTAAGAACACGTGCACGACCCTCGAAATGCATTGTCACTAAATATTGCGTTAATTTTGACTTTTCACTTATGATCTTGTTTTATAATCTAATGTATTTCGATCGAAGTTGTGCCAGGTTGAATCGTTATGATGAATGACAATAACATCGGTTTATTCATCGATTACTTAATCTTTGGCCAGGGTCATTTCAACCAACTAGAAGCAGTTGTGAATATTTAAGAGATCATTTGCGTTGCATCACTGCAAGTTGCAGTCTGCAACTCAAACGCTTATACATTATATATACTTCTGTGTTTACATTATGTAATTTATCTACATACCACTTTCATTAGAAGTTACAATTAATGAATGGAGACAAAAATAAATAAAACATATCGCATGCAACATGTTGCTCGTGGGCTTTAAGAGCATTTACTTAAATCTAGAGTACATACTTATTTATGTATAGTCATAAAAAATTTGTATTGAGCCATAAACTTATGTACAAAGCATGGGTGTATTTTCTACCCACACTTATTCTTTAGTAAGCAAGGTCTCGTCTGTCTGTTGTAACTTACAAAATCGAAACTTTTTGCAGATAGCAGTTTAATTTTTTTAGAGAACATGGATAATTCTGATTTTGTGTACTTCGTGTTTTATTTCTCGACGGTATGTTACTGAATTTGACAGCTTTGAGGATGACACTCGACGCCTTTCTTTGAAAAAAATATCTGGTTCTAAAATTTGCAGTAGGAGAATCCGAGAGTCACATACTATTGGACCGTATGTAAATGTTCATGCATTGAATTGAAAATATTCATTTAATCAAATTCATAATATTTCATTAAACACTGAGATAGGCAAATAATAAAAAGGCTGCTGGTCACACTTAAATTGCCATTAATAGGTTAGGTTATTTAATAATATAGATTACTTGGTCACGTAAAGAAATGCTGGCGAGTAAAACGTGTATAAGGAAAACCCCGAGAAAATTCATAAAACGTCATAAGGCCCTTATGATAAGGGAAGCGGAAATAGTGTCCATTTCCAAAAAAGTTTTAATTTTGCCCAAATCAAAGTAAGCCTACCTTTCCCGAGGAAAGAGAAATTCAACGACTTTACCTGAATGCAAATTGCAGTTATTTGGAGAAATGTCATTGCGGAATTTGGCTTACGAGCGGGGTAAATCATAATAAAAAGCAGTTTGAACAGATTTAGAGGAAACGGATAAAATGCAATACAGGGACCAGTTATGAACATCTTTACATCTTCTCAAATGTAGAAGTAGTAAGCAGAAGTGTTTTGTGCCTCAACTTATTCCTCAGGCCTTCTTATGATAAAACGTATAGTTTGGAGCTTTGAATTTGAGATTTGACTTTGATTGCTTTGCTACTAAACTACTGTCGCAATACCGCTAAAAATTATTCTTCTGGTAGCGCCAATCCTATCAAATCAATACAGAAACAATACAGCTTGACCTCCTTTTCTTTGACGCAATGACTTTGGTTCCCATACAAGTTTGTTCTACTGATACTACCAGAAATATTCCACGAATCCTTGTTTTTGTCAATCGATGCCTCAAAGGATGCGTTTCCAGGAGCTGTTGTAAATGCTATTTGGTACGTTCTCTTGAATCGAGTTCCAACCGCTTCAGCATGCTTGACATGGTCCAGGGTCAAATAGCTACACCCCGGGTAAGCAGAAAGAATTTTGTTTATGGCAAACACTGCAAAATTTGCGAGTTGGCTTACGATAGACTGACTAGTTTCCATGATCTCTCTGTCATGGCAGGTACAATAATGTTCTTCTATATCCGCCATTTTACATGTTCGCGACTTGGGAATCGGAAGAAAGTGACTAATCGCTCTTGGCAGTTTTCCTTCCATTTCCAACTTCACCAGTTCTTTTTCTCTTTTTTTAATATTGGCAGACTGTAAACTGCTCAGGTTTAAAAGGTCAAGTAAAGTTGAGTGGAGATCGAACGGAGTTGTCAATTTATCACGATTAATCTTGAGATTATTGAAAGCTTGAGAGTAACGCTTTTTGAAACGGCTGGGGGCAATGAAATATAGGAATGGAAGCCTCTCCTCCAACTGACCTTGATAAAAATCTCTAATCTCACCCCAGCGAATGCCATGATCACTCATCAAAATAAACATGGTGTGATTAAAGTAATCTTCATCCTGGAACCACTGAAGCAGTGAAAGCAAACTTTCATCTCCGAGATTACCATCATTTAAGTAATCATGTGTTAGAGATGTGGCCCAAATAAACTGAAAGTAACGCTTTTCAGAACCCATAAAATACGCCATTTTTTGAATATAGTTCAAAAGTACTTTAAAGCCAAGTCGAGGACCGTAGCACATTTTAGCATTCATCTTTTGGTGGCTGCCAATTAACTTTTCTGCAGTAACCCCGAAAGGTCGTAAATAATAATCTGTTGGTGGCTTCTTGAAGCCCTCCTTTACATAATTAAAAATGCCCATCCAAGTTGCATCTTCCCCGTAAGAGGTTCGAAAACCAGCATCTCGGTACAGATTCCATACAAATGGACATTCGTCAAACGCTTCTTCCTTCTCACAAGATGTCATCTCTGTTTTATTCAGAGATGTTAACATTGCACCAATATTAGGAAAGGTATTGTCTATAAATAAAAAACGTAGTATAAAAATATTATTACTTGATAACATTAAATATACTATAGTAAAAAGCATAATTTCGGTTTGAAAGCACCTCCCATTTTGTTGAAACCATTCATTTCCACTGCAGATAAATTTTTCATCAGATACGAATAACTTTGTGGCATTGTCCGAATGAAATTCATATGAGACACAGCATCTATCCCGAGAACGACCACACTCAGTTTTTCGTTTTCCCGTAACAAACCATCTCTATTTGATCCATTATTCGCCAACTTTTCTTCCAAGTCATCATAATATTTCTTAACTCGCTTTTCCACCTCTCCTTTTATAGGGACGAAATTATGCATATCCACAACTTTAGTGTAGGTAGTGTTGTTTGTAGATGTGGTAGTATTGGCTATTTCACAATATATTGCAACAAATTCATTCTCTTTTGATGATATTTTTGTCTCCTTTTCAAGTGACAG